>CAUYLG010014966.1:0-22779 GCA_963573385.1 Cacajao melanocephalus | reverse complement strand
AAACCCACCGCTACTTGTTTCCCAGAAATCAATGAAACAGGGAGAATCCCTAGGAACTGGAAAAGCACAAATGCCATAAAAACATTTTCAATGGAAGAATAAGAGCAGTTCTTTATTGCATCTATTCAACTCTTCTCTCTTCTTTTTTATTAGTCTGGCTAGCAGTCTGTCTATTTTGTTGATCTATTCAAAAAACAGGCTCCTGGATTTATTGATTTTTTGAAGGGATTTTTGTGTCTCTATATCCTTCAGTTCTGCTCTGATCTTAGTTATTTCTTGCCTTCTGCTAGATTTTGAATTTGTTTGATCTTGCTTCTCTAGCTCTTTCAATTTTGACAATAGGGTGTCGATTTGAGATCTTTCCTCACTTCTCATGTGGGCATTTATTGCTGTAAATTTCCCTCTGGACACTGCTTTAAATGTATCCCAGAGATTCTGGTACGTTGTGTCTTCATTCTCCTTGGTTTCGAAGAACGTCTTTATTTCTGCCTTCATTTCATTGTTTCAAAGTATTTCTTTACTATTCTACTTTATATCAAATCTCTCTTTATACCTGTAACTTTCCTATTTATTAAACACTTAATTATCAATTTAATTTCACTTTAATTTTATGCATTTATACATTTTTTCCACCATTGAGAGTTCTCAAGTGTAAATACTGTATTTTATACTTCATCCTATTGCCTGTAGGTTTTACTGGCATTTTTATTTTTATTTAAAAGGGATTTAATAAATACTACTTTTTGAAAAAATTGAGTCTGAAATAAAGAATTTGAGAACTACAGAATTGTTTTAGAAGCTGAGGCAGAATATTAAAGTAATGTTTTGTGGCCCTTCAGAAAGACATGATTTTATAAATCCTGAACAGAAATTGATTATTTTTTCCAGATTTGTTTTGACTTCTAAAATGTCTTTAGGAAACAGTAACATCTAACTTGAACTTTTTAAAACAGAATTTCTCATTCCACATAATGACGTTTTCAATAAAACATGCTCACTAATGGCCACAGTCTTTCTTTAGTAAACTAGAATTATTTACCGTCAAGAGTCTCCTACAGCTTATTTCTTCTGCAATAAGAATGAGTGCATTTGGGAATATCTGTCTGCTGACTCAAGCTCTCTAGAGGACAGTGAACTGCCAATATTGATATTCTGCGTTAGCCGCTGTCAATCTACTTTAGGAAAAGAACTTGCCTTTCTGGGATAGAAGCCACAAAAAGCAATGGATACTTTTTTTTTTTCTAATAAACTTCAATGACTAGAGTGAGCATGTGAATGGCAGGCACGTAATCATCTGTTTAAATAAAAAGAATAAAAATTTTAGTAAAAGTCAAAAGAAACTTTTACTCAAATACAACAACTAAATTCCATTCAAGTTTTTTTTCTGAATGCTTAACATACACTATATTTAACTATATTTACATTTTAGAGTGAAACACAGTAGCAATCACATAATCTTGTTCTATACCTTTTCAAGAAATGAAAGGATTTCAACATTCAAATTATTGAGTAAACATTTGTGACATGTTGGACAATATGATGGGGTATGGTTTGGATATTTGCCCCCCCATGTCTCATGTTAAAATGTAATCCTCAATGTTGGAGGTGGGGCCTGGTAGGAGGTGATTGGGTTATGGGGGAGGATCCTTCATGGCTTTTTGCTGTTTTCATGATAATGAATTCTTGCTTGATGTGAGTGTTTTCAAGTATGTGGCACCTCCCCTTCCCCTTGCTACTGCTTCTGCCGTGTAAGAGCCTACTCCCATTTTGCCTTCTGCCATGACTGTAAGCTTCATGAGTCCTTCCCAGAAACAGATGCTGGTGCTATGCTTCCTGTACAGCCCGAAGAATCATGGGTCAATTAAACTTTTCATCATATAAATTACCCAGCTTCAGGTATTTCTTTATAGCAATAGCAATGAAAAAATGCCCTTGTATGGAACGATAATGAGAAAGCAGATATTATACATGACCTGCATCCTCAAGAATCTAGTGATCATAAGACAGAAAGATTATATTAAGCATATTACTACAAAAGTAAAATAATTGTGATAAAATATGTATAAAGTATTATTGAATTACATTTTAGGAGGAAAGTTTGCTTGTTGAAAAAAATGAGAAAACAAATATTATATATATATATATATATATATATATATATATATTGAGAGAGAGAGAGAGAGAGAGAGAGAGAGAGAGAGAGAGAGAGAGAGGAATTCCTAAAGAATTGAGTAGAGTTACTCCAAGTAGCCAAATCAGTAGGGCAAAAAATTCCCAGAGAGCTGTGTAAACAAAGACTTAAATAACTCAAACTACTCACTGTGTTAACAGGATGGCTTGGTACAGTAGAGTTAGAATGAATAGGCAGTACTTTCCTTCAAGTGATTTATCTCTTTTGAACATTCTCTGCCAACTATTCTTTTCTTTTATTTAATTAATTAATTAATTTTGGAGAAAGGGGTCTCACTATATTGCCCAGGCAGGTCTCAAACTCCTAGGCTCAAGCTATCCTCCCACCTCTGCCTCCCTAAGAGCTGGGATTACAGGTGTGAGCCACAGTGCCCGGCCCAACTATTCTTTTAATCTGGTGTCTTAAAATGCATGTAAGTTGCCTTTCTTTTTAAAAGTCAGTTAGAAACCAGAGTAGGGTATGGGTCTAAGGCAAAAAACATATTGCTATGCCAATTTCTGCACTTGTTCTGAAACTAAAGGAGTTAATAGTTTCTAAGACTACTATGTATCTCAGTCAGTTTTCAATAATAGTAGAAGATATACATATTTGTGACAAAAGTCTGGCTAGGTTAACAAGATGATAAAAGGGAATTATTTAATTGGTATTGTATTGTAAGTCTTAAAACTGAAAGAATCAACCATATTTCAAAGTAAGGTGCCAAGTTACCTTTTAAGGATGGCACTCAGTTACTTACTCATATTAAAAACATACAATGGTAAGGTTGAAAAGTCAGTTAGGTATTAGAGAAATATGTTTTTGAGAATGTTTTTATTGTGCCAAGAATGCCACCTCTGGATTCGTCAACATTACCCCTGTAGGGATAAAAACTCATTCCTGAAAAATATGTCAACTAGACAAAAAGGCTGCATTTGAGTATTGACACATTCCCACAGGTGGCAAGTCAAAGACTTCATTTTCTCTGTGTCATATATGAAACACAAGTATTGAAAACAGAAGTTATTTTAAAGTTCCGTCCTCAAGGACCGTGTCAGGACTTAGCATCACTCAGCAGAAAGAGATCCGGTTGTAGTCCCAAATACCCAGGTGCTAAGTGAGGAACTCACCAGCAGTGATGCATTCTTCTTAATCAAGAGAATTGTGTGTAACAGTTATTAAAGTGAGTCTCCAAAAAAGCATATAAAAGTTAGCATGAGAACAAGAGTCAGCTTTCACAGATTTCCAGCTCGGGGATCTCTGAAGACAGTTCATGAAAATTCCTGTTAGGAAACATACTTCACATACACATAACACTTCTGCTTCTCTCCCTTTTGCAATTCTGGAGGTGTTAGTGGTACAACTAGTGAGATGTGAGAAAAGTGCCAGAGATTAAAGAATGAAGAAGCCAACAACTATCACATCCTTTCCTGTCTGTAGACTTCCAAAGTCAAAGGAAGGAATAAGTTATGGAACTGAAGATTTTGATATTACCTATTTGAAATGTAATATGACTCAAGGTCTTTTAATATCTGAAAATGACCAAAGTCAGAGTCTACTGTAGATTCCTCCAAGGGGATGGTGAAGAAGCCGGACAAAAAGTGTCTATGGGGTTATAGTCATAAGAAAATAAACATATTTCTTTCATACTGTAAGTCTTGTAGATTCAAAATAATGGTTACATTTGTTACTAAGAATTTGCTGTAGATAAACAGCAAAAAGGCAACATTCAATAGTAATTTCAAGATGTAGAGTCTTGGTTAGCAGGATTATCAAGTAATGACCAACATCCATAGTCTGTGCAGGGTGCAGAAATAAATGAAATGAGAACAAAGTTGCTTTAATACCACTATTCTATTTGGTAATTTGGAGCAATCTGTTCCAATACACAGAATATTTGTGTTGAAAAATGTACAGTTAATAAGAAATTTAAGACAATTAGTCAACAAACTCTTTTCTGTGTTCTTCTCTTATAAACCAGAAGTGGTCTAGGGCATTAAGTTATGGTATAGTGTTTTGCTTAGTGAGGAACTCACGAAACAAAGTTGCCTACGACCTATCCTAAATGAGGCATAGGTGGCAATAGTAATAATAATAGTCATAACAATTATGATAATGCTAGCTTATATTTTTTTAGTTGCTTACCATATTCAGACTTTGGACCAAGTAATTTATAACATTGTATTATATAACATCCAAAATACATTATCTCTATTTTGATGATAGATGCTTTAGGCTTAAAGAGGCTAAGTAGCTCGCCCAAATTGACCCAACTAATCAGTAGTAAATCTAGGAATATACCACAGCCAATCTATTTTCACATTCCTCATTTATTAAAAAGAAAAACATATCTCTTATTCTAAGAAAGAATGGAAGGAGATGAGCAGATGGTGCAATCAGTTAGTTTGAGTATAGGGAGAAGAAAAATAGAGATGTAATTTCTAAAATATAAACTCTATGAAGGCCCAGGGCATTACTAATCTTCAGGCCCACCACAGGATTTCCATAATAATAGGAAAGGGCTACCCATAATCCTATTTTTCAGAAGGATCTGAAGAACTTCATTACTGGATGGGAAATCCATGTGAGATAAGACTATGGAAGTACCCAAACTCTGACCTGCACACTGGCTGCCTCTTATTACAGAAAGAAAGCCAGAAAGCCAGTGTCAGAGTTCTGTACATATGACACCAAACTGGTACTATTCAAATATAATCTAGCCTACTGCTGTCTTTTGAGAAGAGACTGACCCCAAAACTGGAAGAATAAATTTACCCTTTAAGGAATGTAATCCAGTCATTTTAGTAATTGGGAGATTTGTGTTCATCTTGTGCTATTTTGTATACAGCATTAGTGGCTGGATTTATCCCTGCATCAGCACATACATCTTTAGGTTAAAAATGGTAACAGTGACAGAGGCAAAGCTTTTTCATTATAAATGTTAAGATAATAGTTATTTTCTCAGTAGTGCCAAGAAAATATTTAAGGCAGGCAAAACTCTTAGGGAAAGTAAAGCATCATAATTCTTGTTTACTGTCAGCTGTAATGGACAAGGAAAGATAGTTGGGTCCAGCTATAGGACTCACACTAGAAAGAAGGTTTGGTCATTTACTTTACAATATCCAATGGGAAATCCAACTTCTATATCAGTCTAGAACAGTCCTGATGGTCAAAGTGTCTGATAAAGATAGCAGATCATAATGTTTCCTTCATTTGTTATTTGCTTTTGAAATATTCTCATCATTTATGAATATTGTCTGATCAAATCATTGCAAAATTTCTATGAGGTAGCACCTATTATTATCTCTTTTAATAGGTAAGAAAACAGAGTCAGAGAAAGATATTCACCTATAATTAACAAAAGACAAATTTAAAAGGTTTGAAACAAGATCTATTTCTGTTCAAGTCCAGAGGTTTTAGTCAATACACTAAAACAGTAATCTCAAGGTAGCAGTGATAGTCTTGATAGAGTAGGCACAGCCACATGGATCTGGGGACAAAGGAAGGTGATTCAACTACTTATAGTTGATCTCAAGCTCAAGCTGAAGAGATTAGGTAGGACCAGGCTCACCAGAACAAGGGATACAACATGCTTAGTCCTGAGCATAAGCATTCAATGCACGCTCCTACTCATGAAGAAAAATTGGAGTATAAATGAGCAACTAAAGATATTTAAGACATAATTGATGAGAGACAATGTTCCTCAGAGATTTTTTGGGTCTGATGGATGCTATAAATTGGGCTTGAATTACATGATTTTCTAGAAATCACACACTAATGAATGTAGCGTACTAACATACTGCCCATGTGGTCAGGATTGCCTTGACATCAAAGTATAAACAATCCCTTTGAGTGATAAGCTTAGGTGATTGAGACATGTTTACCTTTACTTATAAATTTAAATCTCAGTGTTGCGGTGGCCCATGGATTACATCTTCTATAAGATTTTTTATGACTTGCCCTTCAAATACACATATAGGTAAGTAGGTCAGAACCTCACCTCAATACAGTATTTGTTACAGAGGAAGATTCAGTGTTTTGGTCTGCATTGAACACCATGCAAAACAATTATTATTTGCTGAAACAAAAAAAATAAAAAGTTATAAAAAAGTTTCACTAAAATCTCAAGATAAAAATTTCCACTCCATAGTTGAAAAGAATTACATGAAGACATCTACGTACTGGATGAAAATGCTCACATATTTATATTTTAATGCCTATGTAGTTTCTACATACATTCATGTTCATTATTCATACACTGGGTGGGCCAATTTACATTTATCCATAAATATCAATTGTATCAATAAGTAATACATGGAGCAAAGAATTTTCCTTCTCCTAGAGATAGGAATAAAGCCAGTTACATTTTCTTTCTGGTAAATTGTCCCTGAATCTCCTAAATGATTAAATATTTTTTTCTTTACATATAAAATTACTCTGGTTTTGATCTTAAGTGGATATCAAACTTAAGAATTTTAATAGATTAAAACACCAAATATCCTGAAATTGCTACTTGTTTAGAAATTTTGTACAGAGTTGAGAAACAGTTCCAGGACCAACCTTTTCCTTATTATCTTTTTTTTTTTGAATAGAATTTTCACTGAATTGAAAAGAAACCCCATCTAGCAAATGATACAGGACACAAAAAGGAGGCTTGTGCCTAACGATCTATACAGACATATAATCAAGTAGTAATTGTAAACCTAGCTGATATGTGACTGGAGTACAGTGTTAATGAAATTTCACAGCGGTTCTGGTAAGATGGTGATGGTTATTAAAGCTGACCCCCTTCAGCAAAGTAAATTGCCTTAGGTTTTAATTTTATTTTGACAGGATCCTTTATTACTTCTTCTGAAATCAATATTGACACACACAGCACACAGTAGAAAAAGCTAAACAATGCAGTACTCTCAGCAGTGAAAATCTGAACAAGTGGTTTATATTTTTAGTCACTACATATATCATTCACTACACAAAAATTATATGTGACATATTGAAAAAAGTGCTATGTATGCATTAATGACACTAAGTGCATTTAATATAGGCTCCAACTTTATTTCCAATAAATATAAAAGGCAGTATGATCTGTCATCACTTTTGAAGCCTTCTTTCAAACGGATGGTTAAAAAAGCTTACCTTGTGGTTTAAAAAATTTATATACATTGATTCTGTTTCTAAATATAAGGGCAACACTAAATACACTCCATAATTTTTTGAGAATTTTTAAAGCAAAACTTCTGAGAATATAATACAATTAATATATGAACTATACGTTAAAGACTATCTTATTAATTCAGCTTTAGAAAGTGGTAAATCTATAGTTTCTTAAGTGAATTAATCAGGTTATAAAGTTAAGTCACACTAGAACTAGATCTAATGTCTCAGGCAAATATGCTTTCTTCAGATTATCAACCCTGCAATTTAAGATTAAACATTTCCACCAGTAAAATAACCAACTACTTTTAACCACGATTAAAATTAGAATATATACATATGTATGTGAAGGTATATATGTGTGTGTATGTATATACATATATACATGCATATATATACAAAAGATTAATTTAGCCAAACATATTATATTATTATTTATATTTATAGTTCAAATATGATTTATTGCTTTACTGGAGGACTATAAGATTTATTTTTATGTTCTCAGAATAGTGTTTATAAATTAAGGTATGATTTTACAATTGTAATGTGCTTAAAAATGTAATTTATATCATTGAGTGTCCATATTAGGCTGGGTTCTCTAGAAAAAGAGAATCAGTATAAGGTGTGTGTGTATGTGTGTGCGTGTGTAGATACATGCATATACATACACACAGATATATATCTAGACACACACATGCATATACACACACATATAGAGAGAGGGGGCAGGGAGGAGGAGAGAAGTTTATTTTAAGAAATTGGCTCATGTGATTATGGAGGCTGAGAAGTTCTGGGATTTGCTATCTGACCTAGGAAAGCTGATGATATACTTCCAGTCCAGGTCTGAAGGCAGCAAAAGATAGATGTGTCACCTTGAAGACAATCAGGCAGAGAAAGCACATTCTCTTTTACTCTGCCTTTCAATTCGATTTGGTCATTCAGTGGATTAGATGAGGCCCACCCACCTGGAGGACATTCATATGTTAATCTCATCTAGAACACCTTCACAGACGTGCTACAATAATGTTTCACCAAATATCTGGGCATCCTGTGGCCTGTCAGGTTGACACATCACAATAAACATTACATGTCCACCCCTTGACAATTTGTCACCCATACACATCTTTATAAACCATACTTAATCTGCAAATAAAGGCAAAACAGGATTGTAATTTTGCCTAACATGACACATCTGTCTTGCATACAACAGGATATGCTCTAACCTCTTCTCCAGAAGAGGAGTGATGTTTATTCTTATCTTTGATATCTCATAACTTAAGTACTCCTGTGTTAAAATAACAATACTAAAATACTGGTATATAAAATTAACACGATACATGATAGAATAATGAAAGACAGGAGAAAGAAAGGTTAGGTTCTACATATATACATGTGTTAGTCATTTTTCACACTGCTATAAGAATACCTGAAACTGGGTAATTTATAAAAGAAAGAGGTTTAATTGACTCACAGTTCCACATGGCTGAAGAGGCCTCAGGAAACTTACAATCTTGGAGAAAGATGAAGGGGAAGCAGGGCACATTTTACATGGCTGCAGGAAAGAGAGAAAGAGCGAAGGGGGAAGTGCCACTTTTAAACCATCAGATCTCATGAGAACTCACTGCCATGAGAACAACATGGGGAAACTGCTTCTGCGATCCAATCACCTCCCACCAGTTCCCTCCTTCCACACATGGGAATTACAATTTGAGATGAGATTTGAGTGAGGACACAGAGCCCAACCATATCACACATACGTATGTATATACATGTTCTAAGCTGGTATTCATAATTACCTTCTTTTTAAATTCATTCTGTATTCCTTTGCCTTCAGCAAGTGACTCAGTGGGTAACAGACTTTTACTTGGTGAGATAACCCAAACCTTAATTTTGGAATGATTTTGGCCGCTAGTAGTCCTGCCTGGATTGGATTATCGTAGTTTTCTATTGACTTTTATGGTAATACTAAGAAACACCCTAAATGATCTCTTGTTTTCCAAACATACTCTTCTTAGCCTACGTTGTAGAATAGCATTCATTTTCCCTTGGTAGCCAGGCTTAGTCAACTATCAGCGAACATCATAACTCCTTTTTTTTAACCTATTGACTCAGCAGTATGAGGAGTGTAAAGTGGCCAGGTGGCATTCTTAGTTTCCAATTCAATGGAACCCTTGCTGTGTCTCCTAGTGAAAACATTACTCCCTCTTGAACTATGACCTGTAGGTCAGTGAAGCATAAGTTCATGGGAACCAAAAGCAAAAATGTTGCCAGTGAGTCACTAGAAGTAAGAGTAATTGGTTTTGTTTCTAATTCCACCCCTTGATTTCTGGGCCTGAAGATTTTGGCTATGGGAAAAATAACACCACGTATTGGAAACTGATTTAGAGCATACACAGGAGAACCTTGCCACAGCCCTGCAAGGTATTGCCACCTAGCTAGTGCTGTAACTGGGTCTTCACAAGTCCATTTTTATTGTTTCTGTTAAATTGGCTGCTTCAGGATTGTTTGGAACAAAGTAAGATCAGTAAATTCCGTGGGCATTGGCTTATGGCTGCATTATTTTGGCTGTGAAGTAATTTCTTTGGTCAGAAGCAATGCTGTGTGAAATATGATGTTGGATAAGGAATTCTGTAAGTGTGCTGATGGTACTTTTGACACAGCCTTGTGTGCAGAGAAGGCAAATCCATATCCAAAGTGAATATCTATTTCAGTAATAACAAAACACTGCTCCTTTCATGATGGAAGTGGTCTAACATAATTAACCAATGTAATTAATCTACCTGATCACCTCAAGGAATTATACCATATGGTGATTCAATGTTGGTTCCTGCTTCTGGCAGATTGGTCACTCAGCAATGACCAAAATCTTGGCGAGTGAATACTCCATGTTGCTGACCCCTTGGAAAATCACCATGGTCACAATATCCACTTTGCCCATGAACCCACTGGCTAATGACAGCAATGGCTAGAAAAAGAGACTGACAGCAATGGCTAGAAAAAGAGACTGACAGCAATGGCTAGAAAAAGAGACTGACAGCTATTCACAGACTGGGTCATCTTATCAACTTGATCATTAAAATCGTCCTTTGCTGATGTCCCTCTTTGGTAAGAATTCACATGGGACACAAATATCTTTATGTTTTTTGCCCATTCATAGAATTTTATACACATATCTCTTCTCCAAATTTTCTCATCACCAATTTTACCACTATGTTCCTTTCACATCCCTGACCATCCAGCCAAGCCATAGTCCACAGCTCATGAGTCAGTATGTAATGGCAAGCCTGGCCATTTCTTCTATCAAACAAAGTAAATAATCAGATGCACTGCTTAAACTTCTTCCCATTGAGATTTCCTTTCACCACTGTCCTCTAGGGATGTTTCAGAAAGGGGCTGTAGTGATGTAGCTGTCTACTTTTGGGTGGTGCCTGCATATTGTCCAGAACTGAGGCTGGGAGACAGAAGGAAGTATAGCAGATGTGGACGCCATTGGACATTTGGGCCACTTCCTCATGTAACTTACATGTGTGGTTCAGGTTCTTATCTGTTACTATTATATATAGAGAGAGCTTTTACTTCATGATAGAATACTGATGTGCTTGCTCAATTTTGTAGCTTGGAGGATCAAATAACACCCAGTTTATGATAGGAAGCTCTAACCTGGTGGCTTATGGTTAAGCATTCAGACTCTACTGAGATCCAGTAGGAGGACAAGCACTGTTTTACAAAGGGAGAGGAAGCAGTTACCTGCATAAGATGACAGGGCTTTGGTCCAAAATTTTTAGAGCCTGTGCTGTGATTAGCCTATGGGAGTCTACTAAAAGGTCCAAATGACATCCTTATCTGCCACTGACATGCAAGCACCATTGGATCTTCTGTGTCATATAGCCAATAAGCATGGCAGATTGCACAGAAGACTGGACTTGTTACAGAGACTTATTTTGTTCTGCCTTCCCAGACTAACAGCTTTTTGGGTAACTACATAAAGGGGCAGGAGTAAAAAACCCAGATAGGAAGTAAGTTGCCTATAGGATCCAATGAAGCTCAACAGGTGGTGTGCCTCTTTATTTGTTGTTTGTAGATGAGGCCAGATGCAACAACGCATCCTTTACCTTAGAAGGGATACTTGGATCTCCTCTTACCACTGGACTCCTGAATATTTCACTAAGTTAAATGGCCCCTGAATTGTTTTGGATTTGTTTTTCACCCTCTTATACACAAGTGCCTTACCAATAAATCTAGAGTAGTTGCTATGCTTTTCTCATTAGGTCCTTACCAGTGTAATATTGTTTGAAAGATAAAGGTGACTATGATTCCTTCCAACTAAATTATTAAACAGTTCTGGATGGTTGATATATCCCTGAGGTAGTGCAGTGAAGGTGTGCCACTGGCCTTTCCAGCTGTAAGAAAATAGCATCTGGTTTTTATTAACAGATATCAAGTAAAAGCATTTGCTACCTTAATATCTACAAACCAGATACCAGGGGATGCATTAACTTGTTTAAGCAATAAAACTACACCTGGTATACACCTGGTATAGTAGCAGCAATTGAAGTCATCACTTGGTTAAGCTTGCAATAATCCACTGTCATTCTCCATGATTCATCTTACTTTTGTACAGGCCAAATAGGAGAATTGAGTGGGGATACAGTGGGAATATATATCCCTGCATCTTTCAGGTATTTCATGATGGCACTAATCTTGGCAATCTCTCAAGGAATGCAGATTTGTTTTTTTTTAATTTTTTTAACTATTTTACTAGGTAAAGGCAGCTTTAGTGGCTTCCACTTGACTTTTATTGCCATAATATTATTTATTCCATAAATAAGGAAACCAATATAGATGCTAAGTAGGTCCATTCTAATTATGCATTTTTAAACTAAGGATATAACCACAGGATAGGTTTGTGACCCACTGTGTGAGATGGACCCTATCTAACCTCCATTAGTCTCTACTCTGACTGGTGGGCTATGGTGATATTTTAGATATCCTGGAGTTACTGGCTTTAGTAATCCCTAAAAGGTCAGTGAACTCTTTGTACCTCAGCTTAGGGGCATGCCTTGACTTCAGTCAAGTTATATAGGTCTAAAAACACAAAGGATGGTAGAGGAAAATCCTGGGGAGAGTGAGAATTATCTTGCATGGCAACTGCCTCAAAGGAGTTTATTACAGTTTCCTTGGGAAAAGTAGTGTGATTACCCTCCAATGAGAATGAAAAGGCCACTTTCATCAGGAGTGAAAAGGCTACTTCCGATAGGGATGTGGATACCTCTTCACTGGTAAAGAGGACTCATCAGAATTTAGGAGCTCGGTGTCCTTAGTTCATCAGAGTTTTCTCATACATCCCCATCCCAACTTATAGGATCCCCTTTTTTTTCTAATGAATGCCCTCACCTAGACAGTAGATACCCTATAAGGCTGGGAGTTCAACTTGTATTGTAATTCAGGCAGTTGTAGGATGGGGTCCTGAATTTGACTTTCAGCAGTCTTAGCTCCACAGCTAACAAGCACATGTGGAAACATTCAGTTCATTTATGCAGTGCTGGAACTGGGAATTAAAACCCTGAGCTCATCATTTTCTTTCACCACTTTGTCCAGCAACATTAAGAATAATCATCCAACCTCATTATATTCATTACTTTTCCAAAAATGTTTGAAAGTATTATATAAAGAGTCCTCAAGCTCTTTGCTTTTTTATATGTATTTGAGTGTATCTAGTATAGATGTTTTGCTTACCTCTATTGCCAGATCATACCATGGACTATCAGTGCTTTCTTTACTACTGGAATTGGAGTTGTTAGCATCTTAAAATCTAATCAGATTAGAGTTTCAATTCCAGTAATCCCAGAACCAATTCAGACAACTCATCTTTAAAGTTCTCTTCCTCCAGAATCATTCTCAATAGCAAAATTAATATTAATCTTGGTTCTCCAGAGAAACACATACATATACATACACATACTGGTATATAAAGATTCATTAGAAGGAATTAAAAGAATTGGCTCAGTGGCTATAGAGGCTATAGTAAAGGGTCTTGGGTTTACAGTTTAGAAAGTACATGTGAAGGAGTCCTGATCAATGAAGTAAGTGTCGGGGTTTGAGCAAGATTGAGTGGAAGAATAGAGGGTGTTTCTCCAAAATAAGCTTCAAGGGTAAAGGAAAAATAAAATCTTTTCCATACAAGCAAGCAGTATGGAGATTTGTTACCACTAGACCAGCCTTACAAGAGATCCTTAAGGGAATTCTAAACATGGAGGTGAAAAAACAATGCATGCTAACACAAAAACACACGCAGATACACAACTCACAGACCCTAAAAAGCAATCACACAATAGAAACTACAAAGCAACCAGCTTACACCTTCATGATAGAATCAAAACATTACACATTAACTGTAAATGTAAATGGTTTACATGCCGTACTTAAAAGGCACAGGCTGGCACATTGGATAA
Source organism: Cacajao melanocephalus (assembly GCA_963573385.1). Taxonomy (NCBI): domain Eukaryota; kingdom Metazoa; phylum Chordata; class Mammalia; order Primates; family Pitheciidae; genus Cacajao; species Cacajao melanocephalus. The sequence goes on along the minus strand of CAUYLG010014966.1, from coordinate 9,006 downwards.
AAACCAAGACCCGTCTGTCTTCAAGTGACTCATCTCATATACACAGACACCCATAGGCTCAATGGAAAGGTTGAAGACAAATCTACAACACAAACAGAAAAAAAAAAAAGCAGGGGTCACTGTTGTTATAACAAGCATACTTTATACCAATAACAGTAAAACAGGACAAATGAAGAACATTACATTATGTTAAAAGTTTCAATTCAGCAAGAAGACTTAAGTATCCTAAATATATATGCACCTAGCATTAGAGCACCCCGCCTGTCATAAAACAAGTACTTCTAGAGCTACGAAAAGACTTATTCAATCACAGTATAGGACTTCACTTTCCCACTGACAGATTATTGAGGGAGAAAAACTAATAATTTTGAACTTAACTTTCACAGTTGACCAATTGGACCTAATAGAAATCTACAGAACACCCCCCCCCCGCAAAACAAAATATGTATTCTTTTTATCTGCACATGGAAAATAATCTAAGATTGACCCCATACCAGAAAGCAAGTCTTGATACATTTTTAAAAATCAAAATTATACCATCTGTATCCTTGGACCACCATGAAATAAAAATAGAAATTGATACCAAAAAGATCTCTCAAAATTGCGCACTTAAATGGTAATTAAACAATTTGCTCTTGAATGACTCTTGGATAAACAAAACTAAGGCAGAAATCAGAAAATTCATTGAAATAAATAAAAACAGAGATGCAGTAACCTAAGATTTCTAGTATGCCACAGAAGCAGTGTTAAGAGAAACGTTTATAGCACTGAACACCTACCTCAAAAAATTAAAAGATCTCAAATTAATGACCTAACATCCAACTTAGAACAAGATAAAAAAAAATGAACTGATCCCAAAGCTAAGAAAAGGAATAACTAAAATGAGAGCAGAACTGAGCAAAATTGACACCCAGCTATTCATAGAGTCAACAAAACCAAAAGTTATTTTAAAAAATGACAAACAAGAGCAATAGACTGTTAGCTAGACTGACATAAAAAAAAATTCCAAATAGGCACTATCAGAAATGATAAAGGTGACATTACAACAAAGCCCACAGAAATATAAAATATCTTCAGGAACTATTATGAGCACCTCTACACACAGAAACTAGACTATCTATAGGAAGTTGATAAATTTTTGCAAGCAAACAACCTCCCAATTGTATCAGGAAGAAACTAAAACCCTGAAAAGATGAATATTGAGTTACAAAATTTAATCAGTAATAAAAGAAAATTAACAATGGTAAAAAAAAAAAATCTCTGGATCTGATGGATTACTAGACAAAGTCCATCAGACATACAAAGAAAAGCTGGTATCAATTCTGCTGAAACTACTCCAAAAAATTGGGGAAGAGGGACTCCTTCCTAATTCATTTTAGGAATTCAGCATCACCCTGATACAAAAATCTGGCAAAGATACAATGAAAAAACAAAACCATAGACAAATAACCCTGATTAACATAGACACAAAAATTATCAACATAATACTAGCAACCTGAATTTGGCAATATATCACGAAGTTAATTCAGTGTAATCAAGTAGGCCTCATTCCTGAGAAGCAACACTGGTATAACATAATCAATGCTGGTAAAACAATGTTGGCATTAAATCAATTAATATGATTCACCATACAAACAAAATTAAAGGCAAAAATGATATGATTATCTTGATAGATAAAGAGAAAGCTTTTGATAAAATCCAACATTCCTTTATGATTAAAAAAAAAATCCTCAAGAAACTAGGTGTCAAAGCAACATACCTAAAAATAACAAGGGCCACTAGGAAAAGCCCACAGCCAATGTCATACTGAATAGACGAAAACTAGAAGCATTCGCCTTGAGAACTGCAAGGATGTCCAGTCTCACTACCTATTTAACATGGTATTAAAATCCCTTGCCAGAGCAATCAGGTAAGAGAAAGAAATAAAAGATATCCAAATAGAAAAAGAAGAAGTCAGACTATCTCTTTTCACTAATGATATGATTCCATTGTGAGAACACCCAAAGTATTCTGATTAAAGACTCCTAGAACTGATAAGTGACTTCAATAAAGTTTCAGAATACAAAATCAATGTACAAAAAAATGTGTAGCATTTCTGTACACCATAATGCTTAAGCTGAGAGCCAAATCTAGAATGCAATCTCATTTACAATAATCTAAAAATAAAATCCTATACAAATATATTTAAACAAGGAGGTAAAATATCTGTACAAGAATTTCAAAATACTAATGAAGGAAATCATAGATGACACAGATAAATGAAAATATATTGCATGCTCGTGAATTGGAAGAATCAACATTGCCAAAATAGCCACACTGTCTAAAGCAATCTACAGATTCAATGTCATTCCTATGAAGGTACAAACATCATTATCCACAGACCTAGAAAAAAATATTTAAAATTTATTTGGAACCAAGAAAGAGCCCAAATAGACAAAGCAATCCTAAGGGGGAAAAAAAAAGCCGGAGGCATCACATAACCAAGCTTGAAACTATACTATAAGGCTACAGTAATCAAAACAGCATTGTACTGATACAAAACAGATGAATAGATCAGTGGAGCAAAATACAGAACACAAAATTGAAGTCACACAACTACAGCCATCTCTTTGACAAAGTCAACAAAAATAAGCAATGGGGAAACAAAGGACTTCCTACTTAATAAATGGTGCTGTGAGAATGGGCTGGCCATATGCAGAAGAAGGAAACTAAACTTCTATATTTCACCATATACCAAAAATAACTCAAGATGGATTAAAGATCTAAATGAATAACCTCAATTATAAGAGTCATAGAAGAAAACATAGAGAACATCACTCTGGGCATTGTCCTTGGGAAATAATTTATGACTAGTCCTCAAAAGCAATTGCAAAACAAAAAATGCAAAAATATACAAGTGAGACTAAATTAAAATAAAGTGCTTCTGCAAAGCAGAAGAAACTATCAGTGGAGTAAACAACTTACAAAATGGAAAAATAAGTCCACCAACAGTGCACCCAACAAAGGTCAACTATCCAGAATCTTCCAGTAGCTTACACAAATCAACAAGCAAAAAACAAATAACCCAACTAAAAAATAGGCAAAGGACATGAACAGACACTTCTCACAAGAAGACATACAAACTTTCAGAAACACCTGAAAAAAGGCCTCATGTCACTAAGCATCAGATAAATGCAAATCAAAACTGCAATGAGATACCATCATTGTATCTCCAAACAATGTATGCTGGTGAGTCTGCAGAGAAAAGGGAAATTATTATACACTGCTGGTGGGAATGTAAATTTGTTCAGCCACTGTGTAAAGCAGTTTGGAGATTTGTCAGAGAACTTAACATTGAACTACAATTCAACCTAGCAATCCCATTACTGGGCATATACCCAAAGGAATATGAATTGTTCAACCATAAAGCAAAATCATGGAATCAAATTAGGTACCCACAACAGTGGATTGGATAAAAATAGTACCTATACACCGTGAAATACTATACAGCCACAAAGGATGAAATTATCTCCTTTGCAGCAACATGGATGCAGCTGAAGGCCATTATCCCAGGTGAATTAGCAAGCAAATGAATGTAACCATGCAACCATCACACAATGTCGAAGGAAAAAAGCTCTATGATGAACAGAGAAACATTCCCAGTTGTTTTTCATCTGGGTAAAAAGTGTTTTTTAATATCTCTCTACAGCAGTTGTCACCACCCAACATCTTCAACTTTTCTTTGGAGCTTTCATTTTCTATTATCATCTCTAGGACTCTTCCAACAGGAAGCTAATATATATATGTGAATAAATCAGTGGAGCAGATCTATTCATATATATATATATATATATATATATATATATATAAATGACAATACAGTATATCACATACACTATTTATTATATATACTATATATAAATATAAATGACAATATAGTATAAATATAAATGACAACATATAAATGACAATATAGTATACACCAGTGAACTTTATATATATATGTGTATATATATATGTATATATATTTATATATATATAAATGGCTGAGCCTGAGGCAGCCCAGCAGCACTTCTGCAGGCAGATAAGCGACAGACTGCCTCAACAAGTGGCTTCCTGAAAACTGCATGACCAAAAAAAAAAAAAAAACACACACCCCATACAGGAGAAATAGCTTCAACTTAAACAGAAAATATGTCCTTTCTGTTTTATATATATATATATATATATATATATATATGTGTGTGTGTGTGTACATATATATATTAGAAATACATATATTTATATATTGCATATATGTATTTGTATATATGTGTGTGTATATATATATTAGTAGAAATATATATATTTCTCTCTATATAAATATATAGAAATTTATATTTCTACAAATATATGTACACAAATCTTTGTGTATATATATGAGTGTATATATATTTGTAGAAATACATATATATTTCTATATATGTAAATATATGTATATAAATATATATAAATTCTATATAAATATATAAAAATATATATTTCTACTAATACATATACATATATATATTTCTACAAATATATTAAAATATATATAAATATATATATTTCTATAAATATAAATATATATATTTCTACAAATATAAATATATATATTAATATATATATAAATTCTATATATAAATATATTTTTCTACAAATATATATACATACACATATATATACAAATATACATATACACAAATATATATATACAAATTCAGAGATTTATATATATATATATATAAAGTTCACTGGCATATACTATATTGTATACTCTCTCTCTCTCTCTCTCTATATATATATATATATAAAGTTCACTGTGTACACTATACTGTCATTTACCAAAAGCAGCCTCATAAAGTTCACCAACAATGTACTCATATACAATTCTGCATACTCTGCTTCATTTTAAATTTCTCCTAACTCCATACATAGTGACCAACTGCATTCTGTGAAGCCTTATCCCATAGAGCAATATTACTTTTAATTTACCTGTATGTGTCTGTCTTTACTCACCTTCTTCTATACTTAATTTCCTTCCTTATCACCCATAGACATAGATCTTTTCTAGGTATTTTTCTTTTCTGCTTCCACATTTTTACCTCTTACCTATTCATAATTTTATGTCTTTTTCCTCCTGGTTCTTCATTTTTTATGTAGGTATCATTCTCAAAGATCTCCATTTTTTCTTATATTTAGATGCTAGTGAATTATTTTTTAAATAATTCCATTAAAAAGCACTTCAGGGGGACTTCCACCAAGATAGTTGAATAGGAACAACTCCAGAGAGCAGTTCCCATCAAGAGAGACCCAGAAGTTGAACAATCTCCACATTCCCAAATGAGGTACCAGGTCCATTTCAATGGCTCTCTTTGGACAGTGGGAATAACCCAAAGATGGCTAATTGAAGCTTGAAGGGATGGAACTACCCGCCCCCAGAAACAGGGAGAGTTGAAAGCAGGAAAACAGGTGATACGGCTTGGCAGGTCCCACCCCACAAAGTTCAGCAAACTGAGGCCCTCTTGCTAGAGTTTTGCAGCCAGCACATCAGTATGAACTTGATCCACGATGATTGAGCTCAGCAGGAGGAAGGATGCCCACAATTGGGAAGGTGGGTCTAACCTCACCTGTGTAAACAAAACCCGGAGGAAGACTACCCAGAAGGCTGGCTGAGCCCAGGACAGCCCAGCAGTTCCTCTGCAGGCAGACAAGTGAGAGAGTGCCTCATCAAGTGGCTTCCTGAGAACTGCATAACCAAGACAATGCCCCAAACAGGAGAAATAGCTTCAACTTCAATAGAAAGTATGTCTATTCAGAGATCAAATCCAAAATCACCAACTTCAAAGACCAAAGGTAGATAAATTCATGAAGATGGGCAGACACAAGTACAAAAAGGATGAAATTATCAAAGACCAGAACCCCTCTCCACCAAGGGACCACAACTCCTCATCAGCAAGGTAGAAAAACAGGATAAAGAATGAGTTTGACAAATTGACAGAAGCAGGCCTCAGAAGGTGGGTAATAACAAACTTCTCTGAGCTAAAGGAACATGTTCTAACCCAATGGAAAGAAAGTAAAAACCTTGAAAAAAGGTTAGACAAAATGCTAACTAGAACCTGCTTAGAGAAGAACATAAAATACTTAATGGAGCTAAAAAACACAGCACAAGAACTTCACAAAGCATACACAAGTTTCAATAGCCAAATCAATCAAGCAGAATAAAGAATATCAGAGACTGGAGATCAATTCAATGAAATAAAATGAGAAGGCAAGATTACAGAAAAAAAGAGTGAAAAGAAATGAACAAAGCCTCCAAGAAATATGGGATTATGTGAAAAGACCTGATCTACACTTGATTGGTGTTCCTGAATGTGATGGGGAGAATGAATCTGAGCTGGAAAAGACTCTTCAGGATATAATCCAGGAGAACTTCTCCAACCTAGAAAAGCAGGCCAACATCCAAATAGAGGAAATACAGAATACACCACAAAGATGCTTCTCAAGAAGAGCACATAATCATCAGATTCACCAGTGTTGAAATGGAGGAAAAACTGCTAAGAGCAGCCAGAGAGAAAGGTTTGGGTCACCCACAAAGAGAAGCCCATCAGACTCATAGCAGATGTCTCTGCAGAAACCTTGCAAGCCAGAAGAGAGTGGGGGCCAATATTCAACATCCTTGAAGAAAAGAACTTTCAACCTGGAATTTCATATCCAGTCAAAGTAAGCTTCATAAGTAAAAGATAAATAAAATCCTTTACAGACAAGCAATTGCTGAGAGATTTCATCACCAACAGACCTGCCTTACAAGAGCTCCTGAAGGAAGCACTAAACATGGAAAGAAATAACCAGTACCAGTCACTGCAGAAATGTACCAAATGGTAAAGACAAATGACACAATAAAGAAACTGCATCAACTAACAGACAAAACCAACCAGTAACAAAATGTCAGGATCAAATTCAAACATAACAATATTAACGTTAAATGTAAATGGCCTAAATGCCCCAATCAAATGACACAGACTTCATATTGGATAAAAAGTCAAGACCCATCAGAGTGCTGTATTCAGGAGACCCATCTCATGTGCAAAAATACACATAGACTCAAAATAAAGGGATGGAAGAAGATTTACCAAGCAAACGGAGAGCAAAAAAAAAAAAAAAAAAAAAAAAAAAAAAAAAAAAAAAAACCAGGGGTTGCAATCCTAGTCTCTGATAAAATAGACTTTAAACTAACAAAGATCAAAAGAGACAAAGAAGGACATTACATAATGGTAAAAGGATCAATGCAACAAGAAGAGCTAACGATCCTAAATATATACGCACCCAATACAGGAGCACCCAGATACATAAAGCAAGTTCTTAACGACTTACAAAGAGACAGACTCTCACACAATAATAGTGGGAGACTTTAACACTCCACTGTCAGTATTAGATCAGTGAGACAGAAAATTAACAAGGATATCTAGGACTTGAACTGAGACCTGGACCAAGCAAACCTAATAGACATTTACAGAACTCTCCACCCCAAATCCACAGAATATACATTCTTCTCAGCACCACATCATACCTACTCTAAAATTGACCACATAACTGGAAGTAAATCACTCCTCAGCAAATGCAAAAGAACGGAAATCATAACAAACAGTCTCTCAGACCACAGTGCAATCAAATTAGAACTCAGAATTCAGAAACTAACTCAGAAGCACACAGCTTCATGGAAACAACAACTGGTTCTTGAACGTTGACTGGATAAACAATGAAATGAAGGCAGATATAAAGATGTTCTTCGAAACCAACGAGAACGAAGACACAACACACCAGAATCTCTGGGACACATTTAAAGCAGTGTCTAGAGGAAAATATATAGCAATAAATGCCCACATGAGAAGCAAGGAAAGATCTAAAATCGACACCCTATCATCAAACTTGAAAGAGCTAGAGGAGCAAGATAAAAAAACTCAAAACCTAGCAGAAGACAAGAAATAACTAAGATCAAAGCAGAACTGAAGGAGATAGAGACACAAAAAGCCCTTCAAAAAATCAATAAATCTAGGAGCTGGTTTTTTGAAAAGATAAACAAAATAGGCAGACTATTAGCCAGATTAATAAAAAAGAAAAGAGAGAGAATCAAATAGATGCAATAAAAAACGATAAAGGGGATATCACCACAGATTCCACAGAAATACAAACCACCATCAGAGATGACTACAAACAACTCTATGCACATAAACCGGTAAACCAGGAAGAAATGGATAAATTCCTGGACACTTGCATCCTCCCAAGCCTAAACCAGGAAGAAGTCGAAACCCTGAATAGACCAATAACAAGGGCTGAAGTTGAGGCAGCAGTTAATAACCTACCAACCAAAAAATGCCCAGGTCCAGATGGGTTCACAGCCAAATTCTACCAGACATACAAAGAGGAGCTGGTACCATTCCTTCTGAAACTATTCCAAACAATCCAAAAAGAGGGAATCCTTCCCAAATCATTTTATGCGACAATCATCATCCTGATACCGAAACCTAGCAGACACTCCACAAGAAAAGAAAACTTCAGGCCAATATCCAGGATGAACATAGATGCAAAAATCTTCAATAAAATACTGGCAAACCGATTGCAACAGGACATCAAAAAACTTATCCATCACGATCAAGTAGGCTTCATCCCGGGGATGCAAGGCTGGTTCAACATATGCAAGTCTATAAACGTAATTCACGACAGAACAAAAGACAAAAACCACATGATCATCTCAATAGATGCAGAGAAGGCCTTTGACAAAATTCAACAGCCCTTTATGCTAAAAAGTCTCAATAAACTAGGTATTGATGGAATGTATCTCAAAATAGTAAAAGCTATTTACGACAAACCCACAGCCAATATCATACTGAATGGGCAAAAACTGGAAGCATTCCCTTTGAAATCTGGCACTAGACAAGGATGCCCTCTCTCACAACTCCTATTCAATATAGTATTGGAAGTTCTAGCCAGAGCAATCAGGCAAGAAAA
>CAUYLG010014965.1:0-76288 GCA_963573385.1 Cacajao melanocephalus | reverse complement strand
AGACTGAGACTTCAGAGATGAAAAGAATTTTTGAGGAAAGCTTCTAGGAGAGCGGATTTCAAACTTCCACAGCCATGGAGCCCTTCCTTCTTTTAAAATTTATTTTATATATTTATTTTTTAGAGACAGGGTTTCGCCATGTTGGCTAGGTTAGTCTTGGAACTCCTGACCTCAAGTGATCTACCTGCCTTGGCCTCCCAAAGTGCTGGGATTACAGGCATGAGCCACAGCACCTGGCCATGGAACCCTTCCTTTCTTTTTTTTTTGAAACGGAGTCTTGCTCTGTCAGCCAGGCTGGAGTGCAGTGGTGCAACCTTGGCTCACTGCAACCTCCACCTCCCAGGTTCAAGCGATTCTCCTGCCTCAGCCTCCCAAGTAGCTGGGACTACAGGCACATGCCACCATGCCCAGCTAACTTTTGTATTTTTAGCAGAGATGGAGTTTCACCATATTGGTCAGGCTGGTCTCAAACTTCTGACCTCAGGTGATCCACCCACCTCAGCCTCCCAAAGTGCTGGGATTACACGCGTGAGCCACTGTGCCTGGCAGAACCCTTCCTTCTTTTTTTTTTTTTTTTTAAAGACAGGGTTTCATCATATTGGTCAGGCTGGTCTCAAATTCCTGACCTCAGGTGATCTGCCCGCCTCAGCCTCCCAAAGTGCTAGGATTACAGGCATGGGCCACCGCACCCGGCTGAACCCTTCCTTCTAACAACAGCTGTGCCTAAAGCCCTTGTGTAAAACTGATAAACGCATTGTTGCTCTGGCTGAAAGCATTTCACATCAATCACCTCATATGCTCTTCAATAACGCTATGATGTGAATATTCATATCTTTAGTTTATTGAGGAAAAAAATAAGGATGTTTGAAGTATTTAAGTAACTTACCCAAGGTTTCCCAAGCTATTCAGTGGCAGAGTCAGAACACAAACCCAGATTTTTTTTTTTTTTTGACATAGGGTCTCTCTCTGTTGCCCAGGTTGGAGTACAGTGGTGCAATCACAGCTCACTGCAGCCTCAACCTCCCAGGCTCAAGCGATTCTCCCACCTCAGCCTCCTAACTGGAACCCCAGGCATGTGCCACCATGCCTGGCTATTTTTTAAATTTTTTGTAGAGACAGGGTCTCACTGTGTTGCCCAGGCTGGTCTTGAACTGGTGGACTCAAGTGATCCATCCACCTCACCTTCCCAAACTGCTGGGATCACAGGCATGAGCCACCAAGCCTCACTTTTTTTTTTTTTTTTTCTGGCAGAATTTCATGCTATTGCCTAGGCTGGAGTGCAGTGTTGCAATTGTAGCTCACTGAAGACTCCAACTCCTGGGCTCAAGCAATCCTCCCTGCTCAGTCTTCCAAGTAGCTGGGACTACAGGTGTGCATAACCACACCTGGCTAATTTTTTATTTTTTCATATTTTTTGTAGAGATGGGGCTGGTCTCAAACTCGTGGCCTCAAGTAACCCTCCTGCTTTGGCCTCCCAAAGTGTTGGGATTACAGGCATGAGCCATCACACCTAGCCCAAACCCACATCTTTCTAGTTCTAAAACTTGTACTATTTCCACTAAACTGAGTTGCCTTCTAGAGTGAGAAACCTGGGAATTCCAGCGCTGCACAGTTTCATAGTGTCAGCAAGCATTGCTATAGTTTGTTGGCATGAAGGGACTTCCAGAAGAGAAGACATGGTTTCTGTCTCTCCGCTCTTCCAGTCTAGCTGGGGATGAAAGTGTGTGCATGAAGAGAACAGAGAGGACACATGCAGGCACCCACCTGTGGGTGCAAAGGAAGGATTTACATGCCAAGGTGCCCCAAATATTGGAGCATTTGAAGCCGAGAGACGGGATAGGGACAGGGCTGGACGGAGAGTTTGGAGACCTACATCCCACCCCTGGTTTTGCCACTCATACCCTGTGGGATGTTGTACAAACCTCCTCGCCTTCCTCGCTCAAAAGAAGGGGTGCTCCTGAGAAGCCGAAAGCCTCTTCTTCAGTTCTGTGCTGTTGTGATTTTGATGGGGGTGGAGCTAGACAGGAGAGGTGTCCTAAAGGAAGTAAGTGCCGAAGAGAACCTTGAGCAGGGGAAAGGTAGGTCATGGAAGAGGGAAGTGGCATTGCACATGAGAGCTTGGCGGAGGCAACACAGGAAAGAAGCACTGCTAGTCAGAGACAGCAAGCTCATTCTTGAATGCCTCTTAAAGATTAGTTCTGGCACCGTTCACAATAAAGAGCACCCGTAGGTTCTTTTGGGGTCCCTAGTTGTCCAGGACAAACATGGGCTTAGTCGAGACACTCCTCCACCCAGAGACTAAAGCTCCCAGAGGCTCCAGTGGGAGTTATCACTGCGCTGGGCTTTCCTCCTTGGCGGTGGCCTCTTCTTGCTTTGGAAAGACAGTCCAGTAATAAACATTTCCTGGAGAGCACAGGAATGGAAAAGCAGTGGTTTTCAACCTCAGACCGCCAGGAGACCTTCCCTTCTAATTCCTCCCTGTTTGCTACCCTCGTTCTCATCTAGTGCCATTTCAGAAACATGTGTAAGCCACGGAGAACAGCAGGTGTTATAAATCTGTGTGCCAGGGCCCCAGTGTGACTTTGCTTCTTAGATCACCACGGCCTTGGACACAATCAAAGACTGGTGACAATTACATTGGTATCTTACTAAAAGCCCTGAGCCCCTCCAGGTGCCTGAGACTCCAAATTCCGGGGTTCTTTCCTTTCTTCTCCAAGGCTATCAAATCCCCTAAGTTAGGGGTCAGCAAACTTCTTTTTTTTTTTTTTTTGAGACAGAGTCTCACTCTGTTGCCCAGGCTAGAGAGCAGTAGCGTGGTCTTGGCTCACTGAAACCTCTGCTTCCTGCTTCAGCCTCCTAAGTAGCTGAGATTACAGGCGGCTGCCACCATACCCAGCTAATTTTTGATTTTATTTTATTTTTAGTAGAGACGGAGTCTCACCATGTTGGCCAGGCTAGTCTCAAACTCCTAACCTCAAATGATCCATCTGCCTCGGCCTCTCAATGTGCTGAGATTACATAGAGCCACCATGCCCGGCCAGGGGTCAGCAAATTTCTTCCGTTAAGGGACAGATAGCAAACACTTTAGGCTGTACAAGCCATATGGTTTCTGTTGTAACTATTGAGCTCTGCGGTTGTCATGCAGAGGCGCATAGCTAAGTTCCAAAAAATTTTACTTATGGACTGAAGTTTGAATTTCACATTTTCTTATGTTATACATTCTTTTTATTTATTTTTTTAATGAGACAAGGCTTCGCCATGTCCAGGCTGGTCTTGAACTCCTGGACTCAAATGATTCATCTGCCTCTGCCTCCCAAAGTGCTAAGATTACAGGCCTGAGCCTGACTCCTGTTATTTTTTTAGAGACAGGGTCTCCTCTGTCACCCAGACTGGAGTGCAGTGTCTCGATCATAGCTCACTAAAACCTTAAACTCCTAGATTCAAGTGATGCTCCTGCCTCAGCCACCTAAGTAGCTTGGACTACAGGCACACAGCCCTATGCCTAGCTAATTTTTTATATTTTTTTTTTTTTTTTTTTTTTTTAAGAGATAGGGGTCTCCCAGGCTGGTCTGAGACTCTTGGCCTCAAGCAATCCTCCCATCTTAGCCTCCCAAAGTGTTGGGATTACAGGCGTAAGTTACCATGCCTGGCCTTCATGTGCCACAAAATGTTCTTCTTTTGACGTTTTTTTCGCACTTAAAAGTGTAAAAATTCAGGCCAGGTGTGGTGGCTCGAGCCTGTAATCCCAGCACTTTGGGAGGCCGAGGTGGGTGGATCACGAGGTCAGGAGATAGAAAGCATCCTGGCTAACACGGTGAAACCCCGTCTCAAAAAATTAGCCAGGCGTTGTGGCATGCACCTTTAGTCACAGCTCCTCGGGAGGCTGAGGCAGGAGAATGGCTTGAACCCAGGAGGCGGAGGTTGTAGTGAGCCAAGATCGCACCACCGCACTCCAGCCTGGGTGATAGAGCAAGACTCCATCTCAAAAAAAAAAAGTGTAAAAAAAGGAAAACAGGTGTAAAAATCATTCTTAGCTTATGATCTATACAGAAACAAGTAAAGAGCTGTATTTGTCCCGCAGGTTATAGTTTGCCAGCTCCTGACCGAAGTGTTTGCAGCTCTTTCAGCCAAACTTAGATGGTCAAAGCCTTCCATTGATCATAGCTTTCCTGGCTAATCCAAGTGGGATGTCCCAGCCTAAAGGATGGCAACAGCTTTAAGTTTCCTAAAAGTAACCTTACCCTTTCAGCTTTCTTGTCTCTTCTGAAGTGGCTTGATTAGAGGGTGCTGGAGAGCCACCCCTCCTTCCCATGTCCCTCCCTATAAACTGGTCTCCCTAGTACATTTCCACCCATTCTCTCAACTCTGTGCATCTGGGTCTTACTGAGGCATCTTAGTCCCTACTGGCCAGGGTCGGCCTCATCAGTCCTTTTTTGTTAAATTTTCTACCCTGTTGTTGCCAGAACTCCAGAGCCAATGCCTCTCTTCTTAAGGGAGATTTTATACACAAGGAAAGCCTGGGAGAGGTCAGCCAGAGGTGAATTCCTGGAGCAGGGGGATTTTAAGGTGCGCTTCACAGGACCAGGACAGGAATTAGAGGAGAGGAGAGAAGCGTGGCGTTCCAGACAGAAGCAGGAGAGAGTGGGCTATGAGTGGGCGACAGGGAGGGGAGAGTCCGCACGTGGACGCCGTAGGAAGCCAGATAGATATTATTCTTAGGAATTGGTCTTGGGGAGGGAGGTGGCGTTGGTGGTTGGGTTAGCCAGTTCGACCCAGAAAACCCTGACTTGGAGCAGCTAGAGGTAACTTGACTTGTGGCATGAGAGGAGAACTCAGAGTCTCAACTTCCAGCTGTTTTTCTTTTTCTTTTTAACTGTCCAGAAGTCGTCTATTTATTTATTTTGCACCTATTGTGCCATGATTTCACAGGGAACAGGTTCCAGCAGCTCAGACATCTTTCCACTGGTTTTCACAAAGCGTGCTTCTCTGGGCAGAGCAGACTGGCACTTCAGTTAAACCCAGATACTTTTCTCTTTGGTGTCTTTCTCTTTCTGATCATTTACTTTCACGTGCTTCAGAAGCGATTCCAGCTCCTAGAGTGCTTAATGTGCTCAGTAAATACATTAATTCTCTCGGCGAGAGTCCTGCCCCTGTTTCCAACAAGCCAACCGCTTGCTGGGTAGCATTGCAGACTCTTTTGAGTTTTCTCATGGAAACGTTTGTGGGGAATTTCTTTTTGAACAGCACCCATTCCCTTGATGTCTACAATATCACCTTTCTTGTAGATTCGGATGTATGTGGTCAAAGGAACAACTCCATGTTTTCTTTCTTTTTTTTTTTTTTTGAGACCAAGTCTCACTCTGTGGCCAGGCTGGAGTGCGGTGGTGCAATCTCGACTCACTGCAAACTCTGCCTCCTGGGTTCAAGTGATTCTCCTGCCTCAGCCTCCTGAGTAGCTGGGATTACAGGCACCCGCTGCCATGCCCAGCTAATATTTTGTATTTTTAGTAGAGACGGGTTTTGCCATGTTGCCCAGACTGGTCTTGAACTCCTGACCTCAAGTGATCCATCTGCCTTGGCCTCCCAAAGTGCTGAAATTACAGGCATGAGCCACTGTGCCTGGCCCACTTGCATTTTCAAACAGCACTCCCCACCCTGTGAGAACCACTAGGTAGGATTGTGAGGTAAGCAGTAAAATATTGTTAGGCTAGAAAGGGTAGCCAATCCATGGAGAACCTTGAATGTCAGGACAAGACACAGCACTAGATTGAAGGTTCTTCAGTGTGGAGGGGATGAGATCTGCTTTAGAAAAATGAAGTTTGGGCCAGGTGTGGTGGCTCATGCCTGTAATCCCAGCACTTGGGGAGGCAGAGGCAGGTAGATTGCTTGAGGTCAGGAGTTCAAGATCAGCCTGGCCAACATGGTGAAACCCTGTCTCTAGTAAAAATACAAAAATTAGCCGGGCGTGGTGGCTCATGCCTGTAATTCCAGCACTTTGGGAGGCTGAGGTGGGCGGATCACCTGAGGTCAGGAGTTCGAGACCAGCCTGACCAATATGGTGAAACCCCATCTTAAAAAAAAAAAAATTAGCTGGGTGTGGTTGTGCACGCCTCTAATCCCAGCTACCTGGGAGTCTGAGGCACGAGAATCACTTCAACCTGGGAGGCAGAGGCTGCAGTGAGCCGAGATTGCACCACTGCATTCCAGCCTTGGTCACATAGTGAAACTCTCAAAAAAAAAAAAAAAAAAGAGAGAGAGAGAAAGAGAAAGAAAAAGACAAATGAAGTTTGGAGCACTGTACAGAATGAATGGAAGATCCAGGAGAGACAGACAAATCAGTACAGCTTCCTGCAGCCTTCTCCCCCAGGTTATTTTCAATCTGGGTAGGCTGCTTTGGCACAATTATTGGTGGATTGCAGTGGTCAAGGGGAGGTCCTAACTGCGCATCCCGGAGCTGATTGCTGGAATGTGACTGGAAGATTATTTGCTAAGGCAGGATTTTACTAATATTCCACTGTCTTCCCCTGTATTTCAAGTAAACCCATTGAGATGAACACAATGCTCCTCCTCCCCATCGGTCCACACTGGCGGAAGTTGTGTAAAACTAGCAGAAGCCAGGAAAACGACAACCCTTTGAGGGTTTTTCTCTCCTTTCCCTGCCCAGGGTGCAGTGCCTTCTTCGCCCTTCATAGCCTGAACAAAGGAACTATTTAGCCTGACCAAAGGATAGGGAGGAAGACACTTCCTGCTCTCCCTTCCCTGGCCAGGACAGGACATGGCTTTTTGATCCGAAGCCCCAAGAATCCCGAGCTGATAAAGGCCCATTGTGGCAGCTTCTGGAGAAACCCAGAGGCCATCAGGGGCTAAGAAGCTGGTTAATAGCCCTTGAACATTTGTAAAAAGAATTACTTGGCGGAAGTCAAGGCAAAATGAGGCCCCGGGGCTGCCACTGGGATATGCCTTTGCCATCCCCGGCAGGGAAGCTAATGGCAAAGCCAGCAGGAAACCTGGCCCGCCTGCAGCTGAAAGGGCTAACCTGAAGGCACGAGCAACCCCGAAGCGGGGCAGGGCAGCTTTGCAGCTCAGGGCTCCCCTGCAGACACCTGGAGGATGAAACCCAATCTCCCGCCAAATGCAGGAAACATAACTGCTCTTTTAAAAAGGACTTGGGGAAGAGAGAGGAGCCTCCTGCCCTCCCACCCCCAAAAGGGTGTCCAAAGCAATAAACGGCAGGAAAAGGAGAAAGGGCACAGAGTGGAAGCCGGTCTGGAACTTATTTAGGAATTAGGCTCTTTCTGAAGTCTTTAATGTGCTTTGGGTCCAGGCACCTCATCATCTGAAGGCCTCACTATTCTTACAGCAAAAGAGCAAAAGTGGAAAGAGATATCTTAAGGCCTGAGATAAATGATGCTAGGGAGGTGGTAGGGAGATGGGCTGGATGGGAGGCTCATGGGAGGGAGGTCTGAGGTTCAGCAGAGGGTCAGGGGCCCATCACACACTATTGTCTGCTCCTGGGATGGCTGCTGGGAGGCCCCGGAGGCGTGCGTGCGTGCGGGCTGCAGGGATTGGGAGAACTCAATCCCTGGCTCCACCCCAAATCTGTGCCTCGGGTCTCCCTCTTCCCCAGCTGACAGGTGGTGGCCCCATCGCTCTGGGGGCGGAAATGCGGAATCCAGGTCAGAGACCAGCCTGTGGAGTCTTAAAGACCCCTCTCTGTGGCCAGGTGGTGAGCCCGGGGAATAAATGAAGAGCAGAGGTTAAAGCACAGTCAGCGCTGTGTGCTCACTGCACGTTGTTTCCACTCTGCTCCTAAAAGGATTTGGGGTGTGTGATTGGCACAGTTCATTTCTCAACCTTAGGTCGGCTTTCCCTCCTCACCATCCAAAATGCACAAACTCAGCTCCCCCCAAATGCCAAGGCATTTCCAATTTCCCTATCAGTCAAAGCAAAGCAGAATAAGCAGCATGAACCCACTGGCTGGGTGCGGTGGCTCGCTAATCCCAGCACTTCAGGAGGCCAAGGCAAGTGGATCACCTGAGCCCAGGAGTTCGAAACCAGCCTGGGAAACATGGTGAAACCCGGTCTCTACAAAAAATACAAAAATTAGCCGGGTATAGTGGCACCCACCTGTAGTCCCAAATACTTAGGGAGCTAGGGCAGGAAGATCACTTGAACCCGGGAGGTCATGGTTGCAGTGAGCCACGTTCACACCACTGCACTCCAGCCTGGGCAACAAAGTGGGACCCTGTCTCAAAAAAAAAAAAAAAAAAAAAAAGCCAAAAAAACCAAACACCACCACCACCACCAGCCCCACCACCACAAAAAACCCACGGCAGAGCGCTCCAAGCCATCTAACTGAGGGCTGCTCTACTGGACCTGTAATTTACGACAACCACTTACTTCCCTGGCTTCGGGGGAAGGCGTTGCTGGCAGTTGGCGGGAAGGCCCGTAACTCTCCGTGGAGTAGCGGCACCAAAACACACAGAACAGAGAACTGCCCTCCACCCACCCTCACCGCCTACAAGCCCACCCCATGACAAACCTCACCTGCTACCACAGATATTCCCTTCAGGTTGGGGATGGATCTGGAACACAGCACAAAGTGTTTTCTGAAAACAAAGCATTTTCTGCCTTGCTGGAGATTCTGTCTCAGCTGGCAATGTGAACATGTGCACACAAAAACTGCTAGAACGCTCTGTTCTGATCCCACGGCTCCCACAAACAAAAAAAAACCAACCCATGGCTGAGCCAGAAGGTCTGGGTGTCATTTATTGACAGCAGTTTACACACATTTGTTTCCTTCCCATGGTTGTTTCCTTCCCAGCACAGGCACAGAGCCCTTGAGAAGGGCAGTCTCTGAACAGGGGAGCCAGGAATGCAGGTCGGACACGTCTTTGGCAGGCACGTTCAGTCCCAGCAGGATGCAATCCTTCAAGTTGGAATTCCACTGGGTATTTGAGAGGGACCAAGGTGGGGGGTAGAGAGGAAGTCTTCGACAGCACTCACATCTCGGTCCAGGCCTCCTCTCTCACTATCCAAGTCCATCCAAGTTATAAGACCCTAGGGGTCAACAATCAGGCCCACCCACCTCAACAGGGGCAGATTCTTCAATCTGTGCCCAGTTCACACACACCTGCTTCCGCTGGTTGCACAGTTAAAGAGAATCAGCTTTACGGTAAGAGACAGATCGCTTCCTCTCTGCTCCTCCCCGGCACCTCTCTTCAGCGGCATCTGCACAGGAACTGCTGGGAAGACGGAGGCCCGCCTTCTCAGTTCAACCACATGCCCTCATCCGCAAGTCTTGCAGCATCAGTGACAGGATGGAGGCCACCCGTGGACCCAGGCGGACACCTGTGCTCCCCAGTCCATCACACACTGCCCTACCTGCGTGCTGCCAAATGCTGGTGCCCAGGCTGGAGCTCCAGCAGGCCCCGAATTGGGACCTAAAGCCAGTTTGCATAGGCACTTGGCAATTTTTGGTAGGGAGGTGGATAAAAAAGTAGATGGACGTGAGAAGAATGAAACCGTTTCATTTGATAGACTAATTAGAGATCTGAAGTGATTTTACCTTTATTTTCTTCACTTTAAGCCAATCATGAAATTTCACAGTGATTTCTGGGGTGGGGGCAGAAGGAAGGCGGTGTCAAGAATCACTGGGGCTGTGGCCCAGTTGGCCCGTGGAGGTGCAGGTAGGGTGGGCCCTCACTGGGGCAGCTGGAGGAGCACGGACTGCCCCGCCGGCAGGTAGGTGATATTCCGAGAGCGTGAGAGCTGGTATGCGATGTCCTCTGCAGCCTCCAGCTTACGCAGCTCGATCAGGCCGTCCCCTGCGGTGGCCAGTGAGTTGGCAATCAGCTCAGCTGCCTTGGAGTCACCCTCAGCAGAGATGATAGCCGCCTTTTTCTGCTGCTCAGCCTAAAAGAATGGAGATGGAGAGAGACTAAGATCAACCCCCAGGAAACTGTGTATCAGGCTACCACCCAGAAAGGACCTTCACCAGAAAGCCGCCTTCCCAGGCTCCTGAAGGAACTAGGGGAGTTTACTTCCTCTTGATGGCAGGCGGGGGCAGCACGCTGCCCACCCAGTCCTCCCTTCTCCTTTCATGTTTACTCCTCATTACAGGAGGGGAGGGTTACATTTCTGTTGGCTGCATGAATATTTATTTATTTATTTATTTATTTATTTATTTATTTTGAGACAGTCTCGCTCTGTCGCCCAGGCTGGAGTACAATGGCGCAATCTCGGCTCACTGCAACCTCCACCTCTTGGGTTCAAGCCATCCTCCTGCCTCAGCTTCCAGAGTGGCTGAGATTACAGGCACGTACCGCCATGCCTGGCTAATTTTTGTATTTTTAATAGATGGGGGTTTCACCATGTTGGCCAGGATGGTCTTGATCTCTTGACCTTGTGATCCGCCTGCCTTGGCCTCCCAAAGTGCTGAGATTACAGGCGTGAGCCACCACGCCCTGCATGAATACTTGTCTTATTTCAAAGTCCTCATTAATATTAATTGTAATCTAGTTTGACCACCCTACCGTGGGCCAGGAGGATCCAAGAACAAGGAAAACAGAAGAAAAAGAAAGGTGGAATCAATCCTCAAGGCTCATCTTTCCCTCAAGTCCCAAGTCTAAAGGACTTTATCAAAGCCAGGACTGGGCCAGGTGTGGTGGCTCATGCCTGTAATCCCGGCACTTTGGGAGGCAGAGGCAAGAGGATCACTTGAGCCCAGGAGGTTAAGGCTGAAGTGTGAGCTATGATTTGCCATTGCACTCCAGCCTGGGCCACAGAGGGAGATGCTGTCTCAAACTAACCAACCAACCAACCAACCAACCAACCAACTTCAGAATGGCAAAGAAAGAGCAGCATGCACTTGTGACTTCCTAGAGCTGCTTGTGAGCTAGCCTGGCTCCTGACCAGAACCCAGGCATCCAGAGTGAGATCTCCTAGGCTTGCCCTATCAACATCACTAGGAAGACAGCTCTCTGCAATGCAGGACCTTCAGGAGTGTGAGGAGAAG
The DNA here is from genome assembly GCA_963573385.1 of Cacajao melanocephalus. NCBI lineage: Eukaryota > Metazoa > Chordata > Mammalia > Primates > Pitheciidae > Cacajao > Cacajao melanocephalus. Next base: position 65,271 of record CAUYLG010014965.1, on the reverse strand, counting down.
ACAGTACTGAGCCTCTCTGAAATTACATACGATTTTGACATGGCTGGCTGGACCCGTGTCTGTTTGCTCAACACATTTACTGCATACCTACCATCGTCACGCACAGTACCAGACGTACTAAACTCTCTGAAGTTTTGGGAGATACAAAGCGACACAAGTCCCTGCCCACACAGAGTTTTCATTCTCCAAAATTAGATCCATCCCTCTTTTCCCCTTTTATTTCTGGCTGAACCCATTTTCCCCCGAATTAGGGACACTGGTGGTGGGAAGAGGGGGACAACAAGAAATAAACATGTCTTTGCAAACACCAGAGAGACCAGGCTGCTAAGCAAACACACTGTGTCCCATCACATTCTTTGACACATCTGGATGGATTTAGCACCAGAAAAAAATCTAGTGACGAAAGCACATCTGGTGCAACGTTTGATCTTTTTTGCTGTCAGCTTTCACTATGTAACTATGGTTAAAAACGACTTCTCAGTGAAGCTGAAAATACTCCAGGAGAAACATTTTTATTTGTAAGAGAGTGTTTTTGATCTCAGAGAAGTGGAAGAAAAATTACCTTTCAGTGATTTAGGAACAGAACTCCACATATCCTTGACTAGCCCCTGAAGACTCTGGAACCAATTGCAAAAGTACAATCCCTTCAAGCCCCTTCCGATGATCCCGGAAGAAGGGATGACAGCTGATGGATTTCCAGGCCACCCAGCAGATGGGGAAGCTGAGTGCAGGAGAAAAGGGAAGGAGCGGCTCCTGCCATCTGGTTGAATGCTCACCTTCTCCACCACAAATCTGGCCCTCTCCGCTTCCTGCTGAGCCACCTGTTTGGCTTCCACCGCTTCTGTGAACTCCTTCCCGAAGGTCAGATGTGTCTAAGGGGAGAGAGTGAGCACAAGATGAGGCAGTGTGATTGCTTAGACAGTGCTGCTGGGAGGCCTCCACGGCCGCTGGAACCAAGAGGCCAGCAATGGCTCTAGCAGCTGGAGGCATCCGTGAGGCCAGAACGCTCTCCCACCTCCGTATCTGTATCCAAACTGAGTTTACACCCAGAGTCTCTGGCTGCTTAAACTGCTCCTGTATATTACTCCGTCACTCTCAGTACAGCGACCTCATACAGCAAATGGCACCTGGGGCTTCTGATGGGGCCCACAAGGCACCAGAAGGTATCCACTCCATCGACCATCTCCCCAGAGGAGGGGAACTGTGGGTTCTAAGATCCTCGCCACTGACCAACGCTCTTCCAAGGGCCTTTGATGCCCAAGGAAGGCCAGATGGAAAACGGGGCCCCTGTGAGGGAGGCAGCTGGTTCCCAGGGATCCAAGACCCTGATGCTCTCTGCTTATGGGCTAACCAGTCCACTTCTTCCCATAGCAGCTCCACCACTGAACAGGAAGAGGACGAGGGACGGTGGAACGCAAATCATGGTGCTCCCAATGTGTGAGTGGTTCTGTTAAAGGGTTTAGAGGAAAGAGAAAGCAGGTAAAGTCACTGGTCGGGGTGAGGGTTTAGAAGTCTGATGATCCCTAGACCTTCCCTAATCACGTCAGGTCTGATGGGACTGTCTCTAAAGATAGCACCAACAATGGGAACAGACCCCAGAATTCCTAATGCCCAGCCTAGAGCAATTTACTTGTTCATCCTAATTTTTATGAAAAAGAATGAGGAGGAGGAGGGGCTTGGTTTTGCCATCAAATTCTAGTTGTTTCGTTTCCTCCACTCTCCCAGCCTCTGCTTTTTTGAAAAGCAGCCCGAAAACGTCTCCTAAAGAGTAAATCCTGGTCTCACGATCTTCCAGAACTTTTAACCTCCTAACTCTAACTGCAGCTGTTGTCTGTCACCTGATCCATTGCTAGTCTCTTTTCAAAGTTTGGGTAAGAAAATCTGATCCTGAGAAATGAAAAATGCAATGTATAAATAAGGAACGAAATTTATTTCTAAAAGGGCCAGCTGAGGGCAGCAAATCCCTCATGGAACCTAATTTTCTTCTCACACCTCTTAGATAGGGTTTCCTGTGGTCAGCCCACATTTCACCAGAATGGAGTATGTGGCTGAAGTCTAGTAAAATGCCAACTTTTCCCTTAGGTTTTTACTCAGTGTTTTCTCACAGCCAAGGTGTTCAGGTTAAGTGGGGAGGGCCTGCAGAATGGCTGCAGCCTGGCATCTTGCCAGCAGAGGGAGCCCCAAGCCCCTGGGACTTTCAGCAGCCGGAGCAAGGTGGAGCAGTGCCCCGGGGTTAGCCCCGGGTGTTGTGGAGAGGCTGTTTAAACAGCTGCACAGATGCTGGGGGGAAGCGGTGCCTTTCCCTAGCGATGCACAGGAGAACCGAACAGGAAACACTTTACCTCACTGCCCGAACAAATCACTCCAAATGATTTTTCCCAGAGAATCTAGAAACACGACCCTTTCCCCTCACCCTCCTTAACCTGAAATGCTATCCTGCCTGTATTGCTTTCCGTCTGAGTTATGACATTCAATGTCATATAAACACACAAGCTATAGTGTCTCCAGAGGACAGATTACGCCTCAGAGATGTCCCTTGCCCCCCATTACCAGGCCTGGGGGAATTGAACCTTTCGTTGACACTCTATCACCTTTCATTGGGGTTCCCAGAACTTACTTCACTGAGCTTCAGACCTTAGGTGTTAAGAGATTCCCAGGGGTCAGGCTGGGAGGTCTGTGCTGGGGAGAAAGACGACCCAAGCTGTTCTCTGGTCTCTACTAGGCAGTTTCTGCCTGTGCCAAACAGGGTTAACAAGACATCACTTTCTGGGTAACACAGTTTGGAGAAGGTAAAACATTTAGTGGTTAGGGACTATCTGGATACAACCAGAAGTCATAAGGAAAATGTGTGTGGCGGGGGGAAGGTAAAAGAACCCTCAACCGAGAAACCCATGGAGCCTGCCTCACCTCAACATGTTTCTGTGTTTTCAAGTCTCACATCTGGGAGAGGGGAAGCATCTACCCAGAAATGGAGCCAGGCACCTATACGAGAATTGCTGCCCCTTCCCCTCAGTCTCCCGAAGGATCTTACCAAGGACACATCGTCCAGGATGAGCCCAAAGGTGGCTGCTCGCTCTGTAAGGTCGTCGCTCACCTGCCTGGAGACCAGCTCTCTCTGGGTGATTAGTTCTCCAGCATCAAAGCGAGCCTGGTTTCAAAGGGAGGAGCAGAAGGGCAGGTCAGGTTAATGAGGAAGCAGAAAAGGAACCAGGAAACTAGCAGCCACATCCCAACCAACTCACTGCCAAGCGCTTCCCGTCACCTGGAGACCTCGTTCACTCACCACCACTGACTTGAGGATCTCGGTGGTGATGGACGGCAGTACACGCTCATCATAGTCCTCGCCGATGCTGGTGAAGATGCGAGGCAGCTGGCTGGCGACGGGACGGAAGAGGATGCGCAGTGTGATGTTGACATTCTGTAAATCTGAAGGTAGGGGACAAACATTGGAGGTAAAAATAAAAACGACTGTGGGAATAAAAGTGGGACTTTTTTTTTTTTTGAGACAGAGTTTTGCTCTTGTTGCCTAGGCTGGAGTGCAATGGCATGATCTCAGCTCACTGCAGCCTCCGCCTCCTGGGTTCAACTGATTCTCCTGCCTCAGCCTCCCGAGTAGCTGGGATTACAGATGCCCACCACCATGCCCGGCTAATTTTGTATTTTTAGTAGAGATGCGTTGTCATCATGTTAGGTTGGTCTCAAACTCCTGACCTCAGGTGATCTGCCTGCTTTGGCCTCCCAAAGTGCTGGGATTACAGGTGTGAGCCACCACCGTGCCTAGCTACAATTTTTATTTAATGTATTTTGAGACAGGGTCACTTGTTACCCAGGTTGAAGTGCGTGGTGAGATCACAGCTCACTGTAGTTACCTTGACCTCTTGGGCTTAATCGATTCTCCCACCTACACCTTCCAAGTAGCTGGCACTACACAGGCACATGCCACCATGCCCAGCTAATCTTTGTAGTTTTTGTAGAGACACGGTTTTGTCATGTTTCCCAGGCTGGTCTCAAACTTTTGGGCTCAAGTGATCCACCTGCTTCGGCCTCCGAGAATGCTAAAATTACAGGTGTGAGCCATTATACCTGGCAATTTTTATTTTTAGAGAGAACGTCTTGCTATGTGGCCCAGGCTAGATTCAAGCTCCTGAGCTTAAACGTTTCTCCTGCCTCAGCCTCTTGAGTAGCTGACACGCACCACTGTGCCTGGCTGCAAATTTGCTACAATTTATAAGCAAATTTGCTGATTATAAGGTCCTAGAGGGCAAGGAGCAGGTATGCCTGCTTTCCTTGGCAGAGAACCCAGTACAGCATCGTAAACAGATTATAAATTCTTAGAGGCTTCAGTGATACCAGCTTTTTGGTATACCCTGAATGCTCTCAGATATATGTAATTCAGATTATGCGTCTAATAGGCGCCATGCAACGTTTGCAACCCTGAACGTTTTAAAACAACAGACAGGCCAATGCTAAGAATTGCAGGGTGAGGCCTTTCCACGGTCTGGTGATTGTGCCCAAGTCAGGAGTCAGCCTTGGAGAGGTTAGTTTGGGTCTGGTAGAAACGTGTTAGACTAGCAGTCCAAAGATCTGGGGCTATTTACTAACGATGTGGCCCCTCTAAACCTTGGCCAACCTCAGCTTATTTCCTTGTCTATGAGAATAGGGACAATTTCATCTTCTTTCCGGGTCTTGTGGAAATGCTGGGGAAAACTGAAGGAGGAAACAGACATAAAAGCACTCTGTCAAATGTGTAACACATCAAAGGGTTAATAGACCCATCGATGGTTTGCCTCTCAATTCCTGGGCCAGTTAGAGGACTCAAGGAGAGAATTATACCTTCCCCTGGACAATTGAGGCCTGCTCGGGGCTAAAGCACTGTCACAGCTTGCTTACAGACATCAACAATAAGGACCAAGCGCCCATGAGATAAGAGTCCTGAACTGAGCACCAGGAGAGGTGGGAAACGTATTAACACCTACAACTCCTTGATCTCCAGAAGCTCCTATCAAAAGTTTTAGAAATAGGGACATAATGTATCCTGAAAACCACTGCAAAACAGTACAGAAACGACTCCCGAAGAGGTGGGAAGTTTAGAAGTAGGCTTTTAAGTTAAATTCTATGTTTCTTCATTACCTCCCACCCATCTTTTATTTCCTCTTTTGTAGTAGGCAAGCCCTTTAGGCTGATGCTTCTCCCCAGCCAGGACCTACAGATTTCTGAATTTCTCCTTCCCCCTCTTCTCTGGCTGACACACTTTTCACTCTGCAAGTCCCAGCTCAGCTGTCAGTCCCTCCCAGAAGCCTGCCCAGTACCTGGGGGAGCTGGCTGCTCTCTTCCGTGTTTCCCTACACTCTGGATGACCTTGGCACAAGTCTATCTTCCTAGTAGACCGAGCTCCGCAAAAATTCCTTCTCATCTCCCTTTGAGCCACCACCACCCTCCAGCCCAGCACCAAGCCTGGCACCATCACAGTAAGTCAACATCTGCTGAAAAGCAGCACTGAGGGTGAGTGTTAAAGTCAGCTACCAAGATCCGCGTGCCTCTCTCCTGTGTGTGAGAAAATACTGCTGAACCGCGTCTGTGATTCTGTTCTACCTGTGCACCTCTATGGGTAGGAAGAGGGAGAACGGTGATGGTCAATCACCTCTGGATCCTACTGGAAATGCAGTGGAGTGTTACAGACACCGGGAGACTGCTCCTGGGGGTGTGGGCCTCCAACTGAGATGACAGCACAAGCCCCACACTGCTGGACTGCAGGCCACAGAAGGCAAGGCGAACGGCGAGTCAGCCACAAAGGCAAACATAAGGCTAGAGATTGGTTTCTGTAGTCATTCTGGGGAACTGCAGCTACTTGGCAGGGGGTTTAGGGGATGAGGTCAACTGAGGGAGCAAAACACATTTAGATTTCTTAAAAATTAAGTCATGATGTAACTGTTTGTTTATTTTTGAGACAGGGTCTCACTCTGTGACCCAGGGTAGAGTGCAGTGCCGTGAACTTGGCTCACTGCAGCCTTGACCTCCTGTGCTCAAGCAATTTTCCCATCGCAGCTTCCTGAGTAGCTGGAACTATAGGCACATGCCACTATGCCTGGCTTTTTTTTTTTTTTTGAGACAGAGTCTTGCTCTGTCGCTCAGGCTGGAGAGCACTGGTGCAATCCTGGCTCACTGTAAACTCTGTCTCCTGCGTTTAAGCAATTCTCCTGCCTCAACCTCCCAAGTAGTTGGGATTCTAGGTGCCCATCACCACACCCAGCTTATTTTTGTATTTTTAATAGAGACAGGGTTTCACCATGTTGGCCAGGCTGGTCTCAAACTCCTGACCTCATGATCCGCCTGCCTCGGCCTCCCAAAGTGCTGGGTTTACAGGCGTGAGCCACCGCGCCCAGCTTTTTTTTTTTTTTTTTTTTTTGGGTAGGGGCTGAGTCTCACTATGTTGCCCAGGCTGGTCTCAAACTTCTGGGCTCAAGCTATCTTCTGCCCTGACCTCCCAAAGTGCTGGGATTATAGGCCTGCACCTGACCTAGATGACCACACAATTATTTTTTAATTTTTTTGAAACAGTCTTGATCTGTTACCCAGCCTGAAGAGTAGTGGTGTGATCCAGGCTCACTGCAACCTCCACCTCCTGGGCTCAAGTGATCCTCCCACCTCAGCCTCCCTAGTAGCTGGGAGCACAGGCACAAGCCACCATGCCTGGCATTTTTTTTTTTTTTGGGGGGGGATAGAGTCTTACTTTGTCACCCAGGCTAGAGTGCAGTGGTGCAATCTCGGCTCACTGTAACCTCTGCCTCCCAGGTTTAAGCCATTCTCTTGCCTCGGCCTCCCGAGCAGCTGGGATTGCAGACACATGCTATCACGCCTGGCTAACTTTCTGTATTTTTAGTAGAGAGGGGGTTTCACCATATTGACCAGGCTGATCTCGAACTCCTGGCCTTAAATGATATACCTGTCTCGGCCTCTCAAAGTGCTGGGATTACAGGCACAAGCCACTGCACCCAGCCTAGTTTTTGTATTTTTTATAGAGACGGGGTCTCACTATGGTGCCCAGGCTGGTCTCAACGTCTGAGCTCAAGCGATCCTCCCACCTTGTCCTCCCAAAGTGCTGCAATTATCAAGTGTGAGACACCACGCCCAGCCTTGATGTAACTCTTATTTATTTATTTATTTATTTATTTGACTCTCACTCTGTCACCCAGGCTGGAGTGCAGTGGTGTGATCTCGGCTCATTGCAACCTCTGCCTCCTGGATTCAAGCAATTCTCCTGCTTCCACCTTGAGTAACTGGGATTACAGGTGTGCGCTACCACGCCTGGCTAATTTTTGTATTTTTAGCAGAGACAGGGTTTCACCATGATGGCCAGGCTGGTCTCGAACTCCTGATCTCAAGTAATCAACCCACCTCAGCCTCCCAAAGTGCTGAGATTACAGGTGTGAGCCACTGCGCCCAGCCAGCCTCCATGTAACTCTTAAGATACACCTTTGTATATTTCTCTAAATTTATACTGCTGTGTGTGGACCTTAAGTGAGTATTTCTTTTTTTTTTTTTTTGAGACAGGGTCTTGCTCTTTCGCCCAGGCTGGAGTGAAGTGGCATGATCTCGGCTCACTGTAACCTTCGCCCCCAGGGTTCAAGCAATTCTCCTGCCTCAGCCTCCTGAGTAGCTGGGATTACAGGTGCCCACTACCATGCCCAGCTAATTTTTGTATTTTTAGGAGAGATGAGGTTTCACCATGTTGGCCAGGCTGGTCTCGAGCTCCTGACCTCAGGCGATCCCCGGCCTCCCAAAGTGCTAGGATTACAGGCATGAGCCACTGTGCCTGGCCTTAAGTGGATATTTCTAAGAATCCATATCAAGCTCTCCAGGGCAAAGTCTAGTCATTCCTATGATGTGCAGTCCAAACCCTTTTGGATCCTGGTATCCAACAGATGCTCCTGGGACACAAAAGAGCAGAGCACCTCTTCCACACTCCCTACTTTACCTGAACCACAGGCAAGACTCACCTTTGCTACCAGTGATGACTGGCACATTACGCGGCCGAGAACGGCAGTCAAAGATAATTGGTTTCTGTACCCATGGGATGAGAAAGTGAGTCCCTTCCCCTACCACAATGTCCTGTACTCCACGGAATCGGTCAAAGATGACAGCTCTGTGCCCAGCATCCACTAGGAAGAAAGGATAATGACACATCAGAAAAATCCTCGCATCCTTTAAACAAAAGGAGCATGTCTTTGAAAGAGCCCTGGTGCTTTCTGTTCTCTTAAGTCTCCCCTCTTCTCTCTGTCTTCCCCAACTCCTGGTCTCTAGAGACTTCTAAATAGCTACAAAACTAACAATCACTTTCTGAGCCACATCTCCCCAAGAATGGGTAATAGGATCTGTTCCCTAGCATCCTTTCTCCTCGAGGGAACTGGCTGTTGATTTTCTGAATGACCATTCGATCCCTGAACACCCACCAACATATTTCCAGGAATCATCTACCAAAACTTCTAAGACTCAATGAGGTCTTCCCAGTTACCCCATGTCCATCGGGCTCCAATTTAACGTAGTGCTCACAGAAGCAGCACCCTCTTTATGGGAATCCTACATTTAGAAGGTCCTCTTTCTTCCTAATAGCAGTTTCTCTAAAGTTTTAAGGGGTTATAGAACTATCTTGGTACAGGGAGAAATTTAGTGATAGCAATTACTGTCTAGTTGCAGGTGTGGCCAAAAGGATCATAGTACCGCTAAGATGTGTCATATAAGCCAAGCAGGCTTTTCTCATCAGCTGCCTCTCTGAACTTTATCATTGGTCCAAATATCTTCACTCTGAAAGTAAAGCTCCTCACACACCAGACGGGTCAATCTACTGCTGCTTTGTGGCATGTGAAAGTAGTAGACTGCCAGAGTTAAGGGGGTCCTACAGATAAAGTCAGGTCAAATCCATTGCTTGACCACTGAGGAAGCTTCCACAATAAAGTGGAAGAAAAGCCAGCTTAACCCCTCTCCTATACTGTTAAAAGCTGGGCAGTGCATCCCAAAGATATTTTCTCTGAAACTACCCAACATCAGCAGAGCAAAAGCCCCTGCTCAGGACAAGGTCACCCAACCCAAACAGATCTACAGCCTTTGCTGTTATTCCACAGGCAAGCAGAGGAGAACAAGCGAGGTCTCCATTTCAGATAGCCAGGGAAATCCAGACACTATGCAACAGCATTTGGGTGGTGTGGCATCACTTCACGTTGACAGGAGCTGCTGGACACATCCAACAAGGAAGTGGGCTGGGAGGCTCTTTTTGCATCAAGGCTCTGAGAGGACCTACGACTGCAAGGTCAGGGACTTGATAACAATGCAGTCCTATGGTATGGGATGGCAGGAGGTGAGCCCTCACGACCACAAACACGTTCACAGACAGCAGCTACCATCAGGGGTGTCACATGGGCTAGGCAGACCAACAGAAATCTCCCAGAAAAGCGCAGTCACCCAGTACCCCTCCATGCCTCACCATTATATAAGGCCGAGTTCACCACGCCTCCTGCCACAGCTAAGGCCAGGCCAAACTTGCCGATGGACTCAAACACTTTGGCAGCCATGTTTTCTGCTGGACCCTCTCACACCTAAGGGGATAAAAACAAAATCAAACTTGATGCCAAATCCTCAGAGAAAGCCCTCTCTGACACAATCACTTTTCAACCTAGCTATTTCCCCATTCCTGAAAGTGCGAAATCATCCATTGAAGGATACCTAATAAATAATGCTCTTGAGCTTGTGTACTATCAATTCTTCTGCTTTTTTCCTTTTCGGTTTCTTTCTTCCTTTTTTTTTTTTTTGAGAAAGGGTCTTGCTCTGTCACCCAGGCTGGAGTGCAGTGATGCAATCTCAGCTCACTGAAACCTCAACCTCCCTGACTCAATCGATCCTCTCACCTCAGCCTCCCAAGTAGCTGGGACCACAGAAGTGTGCCACCATGCCCGGCTAATTTTGTTCATTTTTTGCAGGGATGGGGTCTTGCTATGTTACCCCAGCTGGTCTCAAACTCCTGGGCTCAAGTGATCTTCCTGCCTCGGCCTCCCAAGTGTAGGGATTACAAGCGTGAGCCACCATGCCTGGCTGATTTCTTTTTTCTTTCTCAATCATTTAAAGTAAGGTGTCTGGGACACTTGGTTCAATAATGAAAACAAGGTAAGGGCTTGAAATCCATAAAGAACTTAGCACCATACTAAACCACCCCCTCATTTCCTGGATGAGTGGGCCCCCAAAAAGGGGCTCTGTGGTTGGATTGGTGCAATTATGGTTTGAAAAAATAACTCAAAAAAATGTGCTACATGTTGATGCCAACAAAAAAAGTAATGGTAACAGCTAACACTTATATCAGGTCGTCTAATAAAAGCAATTTATTTACTCCTCACAATTACCCTATGAAGAATGTAATTACGGAGGAAACAGAGGCACACAGAGAGGTTAATGAGAAGCCAAGATTGCATAGTTACTAAGTGGTAGAACCAGAATTAGAACCCAGAGGTCTAATGCTAGCAAACACAGCTTAACTCCTCATCATACTGCTTCTCAACATCGTGTATTAAGAACGACCTGCTGGCCAGGCATGGTGGCTCAGGCCTGTAATCCAACCACTTTGGAGGCCAAGGCGGGCGGATCACCTGAGGTCGGGAGTTCAAGATCAGCCTGACCAACATGGTGAAACCCCGTCTTTAAAAACAAAAACAAAAAAGAACGACCTGCTTCTTATGAAAGCAGGAGCTGGATGACATCCTGGGGCCGATATAATTGAAGAACCCATTTGGGAAAAAGGCTCTAACGAGCCGTACAGTGACAGTGAGCTCTGGAAGAACTGGGAGGGTGGGGCTGAGGCGGGATGGGCCTGGGCACAGTTGACCTAACTAGAAATCACTCCAACATCTAACTTTCTAATGCTCCGCCCCGCCGTCGTTGCCCGCTCCAGTTTCAAATCCTCCCTCCCTACTTCCCAGACCTCAACTCCTGAGACTACCTTGATCTCGCCCCGTGCATTTAAATTTTCCTTCTCCGAGGCTGGGACACCCGGCCCTTTCCATTTCTAATAGCTTCTGGATTATTCCTCACCCTGCCCCCATGCACACCTCCCTTACTCTGAGCAATCCCTGGCTCGTCCCGGGCTCAGCTCCTTCTCACTTCCCTCACAAGGCGGACTGACGCACGCACTCTCCTTGCCCAAAGTGCACATCACGGAGCAGAGGAGGATTGCAGAGATGCCCAGAGACGGGCCTTTACCGACCCCTCCATTCTCACCTGCTTCCACTCTGACCTCCACATGAATTCCTCAACCACGTATACTGCGCGTGCGCCGCACAGCTCCTCTTCTGCCCCGCCCTCTTTCCAAGATCCACGCTTTCTATTGGTAAGGAAGGGCGCTGTGAGTTCTGGGAAGGGTGGCTTGGAACCTTACCCCGGTTCCGCGGCTCTTCGCAGCTGAACTACAACTCCCAAAAGGCTGTGCAGCGGCTGGCCCGCGGAGGAAAGTGTTTTCTCTTTGGTAATCACCGCGAGTATGTTGCCGCAAAGCCTTTAGGGGGCTGTAGTTTCCTGGAGATAAATGCACGTGCCTGTCCCGCACGGAGGTTAAGACTGCCGGAAGGTGAGCCTTAGGGCTCTGGGAAAGAGGAGGTGGGCGTCCAGCTGGTGCCAAAAATTAGCAGGGGCAAGTTTATAGCTGATGAAAGAAGACAGGTGAAACTCTAGAGGAAGTCGTGGTGAAAAAACGAAGGGCCATCTTCCTTCCGAAGCCCTATCTGGAAACGTCCTCAGAGTTACAAGACATTGATTACCAGAGCCAGAGAGAACCATCTGTACTGGAAAACTGAGGCCAACAGAGAGAAAGGAATTCGTTTGGGGTCATGCACCGAGTGAGAAAAGGGGCTCTGCTTGGACTCCAGATCCCCTGGACTTGATTTTAAAGAAACGTTTTATTTGGAAAAGTTGCAAGAATGGTGCAAAAGAACGCACGTTTATCTTTGGCTCAGGTTCACCTATTGTTAACAATTTGCTTCATTTGCTTTATCGTTTGTTTCTTACCTCCCTTCCACCTCTCTGCTGCCACCCTGCCGCCCCACCGCAGTGTGCGTGTGTGGTTTTTTCCAATTTTATTTATGTGTTTATTTATTTGAGATGGAGTTTTGCTCTCGTTGCCCAGGCTGGAGTGCAATCGCATAATCTCGGCTCACTGCAACCTCCGCCTCCCAGGTTCAAGCGATTCTCCTGCCTCTGCCTCCCGAGTAGCTGGAATTACAGGCATGCACCACCACGGCCTGGCTAATTTTTGGTAATTTGAGAGGGCTCACATGATCCTTCCACCTCAGCCTCCCTACATCTGGCTGCACAGTGATTCTTAAACTTAAAAAATTATCTTAGCCAGGTGCAGTGGCTCATGCCTGTAATCCCAGCACTCTGGGAGGCTGAAGCAGGTGGATCGTTTGAGGTCAGGAGTTTGAGACCAGCCTGGCCAACATGGTGAAATCCTGTCTCTACTAAAAATACAAAAATTAGACTGGCGTGGTGGCTTGCGCCTGTAATTCCAGCTATTCTGAAGGCCGAGGCAAGAGAATCACTTGAACCCAGGAGGAGGTTGCAGTGAGCTAAGACCGTACCACTGCACTCTAGCCTGGGTGACAGAGCAAGACTCCGTCTCAAAAAAACCAAAAAACTGCCGGAGAAGGTGGCTTGTGCCTGTGCTCCCAGCTACTGGGGAGGCTGAGGTTGGAGGATTGCTTGACCCAGCAGGGGGAAGTTGCAATGAGCTGAGATTCCACCACCACACTCCAGCCTGGGCAACAGAGCAAGACTCTGTCTAAAAATAGACTCCGTCTAAAAATATGTATATATTTACCGGGTGCGGTAAGGCCAGCGGATCACCTGAGGTCGGGAGTTTGAGACTAGCCTGACCAACATGGAGAAACCCTATCTCTATTAAAGCAAATACAAAATTAGATGGGCGTGGTGGCACATGCCTGTATTCCCAGCTACTCAGGAGGCTGAGGCAGGAGAATGACTTGAACTCGGGAGGCAGCGGTTGCAGTGAGCTGAGATGGTGCCATTGCACTCCAGCCTGGGCAACAAGAGTGAAACTCTGTCAAAAAAAAAAATATATATATATATATACACACACAATTTTATTTTGTATATGTATGCATAATTGTATATAGATATGGTGTACATGTGATATTTTGATACATGCATACAATGTGTAATAATCAAATCGGTATTTAGGATATCCATTACCCTTTGGTAATGGATATTAGGATATTTCTTTGTGTCCAGAACATTTCAAATCTTCTGTTTGAAATACACAATAAATTACTAACTCTAGTCATTCTAATGTGCCATCAAACACTAGAACTTATTCTTTCTATCTAACTGTATGTTTGTTGTTGTATTTTACACACTATGGCAACTTTTACAGCCCTCAAGAGAAACTCCAGGCCACCTGCTTCACCCACCCTCCTGTAGGACCAAAGGAAACACCCAGAGGGCAAAACAAAGAGGGGGCCCAAACCAATAGGGAGCCAGCCCCATCGCAAGCCAGACTACAACTAACTCGTGCCCTCCACGCTCAGGCGTGGAAGCCAGGGCTGCGCCAGGCCTGGCCAGGCCAAGCAGGATGACAGCGAACGCATTCTGAACGTGTGGTAATCAGGTCCCCTGTGGTGTGCTGGGAGAGTGTGGACAGGGGCCGAGATGACGAGCTATGCTCTGTGGAAGGGAATAGGGGAAGCAGAAGGGCATGAACAGAAGCACTGGAGGGAGAGGCCAGGCTCTCAGGAAGCAGCCGCGCAGGCCAGGTGGGAGCCGCCTGCAGGCAGGGGAGCAGGGAGGCCCTCACTCCTCCTTCTTGCTGGTGGGACCATCTACTGCAGCCTGCAGCTTTGCGTGCTCTTCCAGCGGGGTCGTACTCCTTGGTGAGGCCCTCGGACTTCTTCCACATGGCCAGAGCCTGGTTTTCAGCTTTCTCTAGTTTTTGCTTAGTGCTGGCAAGCTTTTCAGGTCAGCCTTCAGGCTCCTGTTCTCTCCCTCTAACTTTACCTCAGGCGTCCAACTTGCCTCCGTCAACAGCAGCTCCCTTCTTTTTTTTTTTTTTTTTTTTTTTGAGATGGAGTTTCCCTCTTGTTGCCCAGGCTGCAGTGCAATGGCACGATCTTGGCTCACTGCAACCTCCGCCTCCCAGGTTCAGCGATTCTCCTGCCTCAGTCTCCTGAGTAGCTGGGATTACAGGCATGTACCACCGTGTCCGGCTAATGTTTTGTATTTTTAGCAGAGATGGGGTTTCTTCATGTTGGTCAGGCTGGTCTTGAACTCCCGATCTCAGGTGAACCTCCCACCTCGGCCTCCCAAACTGATGGGATTACAGGCGTGAGCCACAACACCCAGCCAGGGTTGCTTTCTTGATTTCTTTCAGTTAATTCATTATTGGTGTACAGAAATGCTAGTTTTTGTATATTGATTTTGTATCCTGTAACCTTAGTGAATTTATCAGTTCTAAGAGATTTTTGGTGAAGTCTTTAGATTTTTCTACAGAGGAACTATTTGACTTCCTTGTTTTTTTTTTTTTTTTTTTTTTTTAAGACTAGTCAAGTGCAGTAGTGAGAAGTGAGGAAGGAGTAGAAGAAGAAGTTCAATTTGTAACTTACTGTGAGATTGGGATAACTCACTACTTTCGGACTGGCCTGACTTCCTTTGCTCCAATTTGGATGCCTTTTACTTTAATTTCTTTCTCTTGCCTGATTGCTCTGGCTAAGACTTTCAGAACTATGTGGATTAAGAGTGATGAAAGTGGGCATCTTTATCTTCTTCCAGTTCTTAGAGGAAAGGCATTCCTGCATTCCCACACTCAGTATGATGATAGCTGTGGTTTGTCATTTATGGAGTTCATTTAGTTGACATATCTTTCTTCTATGCCTAATTTGTTGAGAATATTTATAATGAAGGATGTTGAATTTTATCGAATGCTTTTTCTGCATCTATTGAGATGATCATGTGGTTTTTGTCCTTCATTCTGCTGATGTGATGTATCCATCATGGTGTATTATCCTTTTGATGTGCTGTTGGATTTGGTTTGCTAGTATTTAGTTGAGGGTTTTTGCATCTATGTTCATCAAGGATATTGGCCTGTTGTTTTCTTTTTTTGTTGTGTTTTTTTTCTGATTTTGCTGTCAGGGTAATTCTGGCCTTATAGAATGAGTTAGGAAGAATTTCTTCCTCTTCAGTTTTTGGAAGAGTTTGAGAAAATTGGTATTCTTTTTTCTTTATAAATTTGGTAGAATTCAGCAGTGAAGCCATCTGGTCCTGGGCTTTTCTGTTTTGGGAGACTTCCTATCACTGAATTTCATTACTCGTTATGGGTCTTTTCAAGTTTTCTGTTTCTTCCTGGTTCAATATTGGTAGATTGTATGTGTCCAGTTATCTATTGTCTTTAGGTTTTCCAATTTATTTGTATATAGTTTGTTCATAATAGTCTCTGATGAATTTGGAAACAGTTGTAATGTCTAATATTTTATTTTATTATTATTATTTTTTAATCTAATGCCAGTTAAACATCTCAGGAGTAATGTCTCATTTTTTATTTCTGATTTTATTTCTTTGGGCCTCCTCTCTTTTCTTCTTGGTGAGTCTAGCTAGCAGTTTATTGATTTTGTTTATCCATTGAAACAAATAATGTTTAATTTCATCAATTAATTTCTTTTCAGTCTCTATTTTGTTTTGCTGTGCTGTAATCGTTATTATTCTTTTCCCTCTCCTAATTTTGGGTTCGGTTTGTTCTTGCTTGTCTAGTTCCTTGGGGCACACGATTTGGCTGCTTATTTGAAAACTTTCTATTTTTCTGATGTAGGCGCTTAGTGCTGTCAACGTCTCCTAGCGCCGCTTCTGCTGCGTCCTATATATTTTGGTGTGTTGTGTTTCCATTTTCATTTGTTTCAAGAAATTTTGTGATATCCTTCATAATTTGTTCATTGACCCAATGGTCATTTCAGAGTACGTTGTTGGCCAGGCACGATGGCTCATGCCTATAATCTCAGCACTTTGGGAGGCCAACTCGGGTGGATCACTTGAGGCTAGGAGTTCGAGGCCAGCCTGGCCAACATGGTGAAACCCTACTCTATTAAAAATACAAAAATTACCCAGGTGAGGTGGTGTGTGCCTGTAATCCCAGCTATGCGGGAGGCTGAGGCAGGAGATCACCTGAACCCAGGAGGTGGAGGTTGCAGTGAGCTGGGATCACACCACTATTCCAGCGTGGGTGACAGAGCAAGACTCCATCAAAAAAAAAAAGTATGTTGTTTAATTTCCATGTGTTTTTACAGTTTTCAAAGTTTCTCCTTTTATTGAGAAGATACTTGATACGATTTTGATTTTTAAAAAATTTCTAAGACTTGTTTTGTGTCCTAACATATGGTGTATTGTGGAGAATGTTCCATGTGCTGATAAGAAGATTATATATTCTGGCCAGGCGCGGTGGCTCACGCCTGTAATCCCAGCACTTTGGGAGGCTGAGGCAGGTGGATCACAAGGTCAGGAGATTGAGAACATCTTGGCCAACATTGTGAAACCTGTCTCTACTAAAAATACAAAAATTGGCCAGGCATGGTGGTGGGCGCCTGTAATCCCAGCTACTCTGGAGGCTGAGGCAGGCAGATTGCTTGAACTGGGAGGCAGAGGTTGCAGTGAGCTGAAATCACACCACTGCACTCCAGCCTGGGCGATGGAAGCAAAACTCCATCTCAAAGGAAAAAAAGAAGATTATGTATTCTGCCGCTGTTAGATGAAATGCTCTGCAAATGCTAGTTGCGTTTGTTCTGGAGTGTAGTTCAAGTCCGGGGTTTGTTTGTTGATTTTCTGTCTGGATGATCTAACCATTGCTAAGAGTGGGGTGTTGACATCCCCAACTATTACTATATTGGAGTCTATCTGTCTATCTACCTAGCTATCTGGGAGACAAAGTCTCACTCTGTCACCCAGGTTGGAGTGCAGTGGCATGATCTGAGCTCACTGCAGCCTTGACTTCTTAGACTCAAGCAATCCTCCCACCACAGCCTCCCCAGTAGCTAGGACTACAGGTGCACGCCATCATGCCTGGCTAATTTTTTGTACTTTTGTAGAGGTGGGGGGTCTTGCCATGTTGCCCAGGCTAGTCTTGAACTCCTGGGCTCAAGTGATCCTCCGCCTTGGCCTCCCAGAGTGCTGGGATTACAGGCATGTGCCACCGTGCCTGGCCTATCTCTTCCTTTAGATCTAATAATATTTGCTTTATATACCTGAATGCTCCAATGTTGGTTGCGTATATATTTAGAATTGTTACACCTTCTTGCTGAATTGATCCTTTAATGATTATATAATGACCTTCTTTTCTCAGTGTTTCTAATTTAAAGTCTGTTTTATTTGATATAATTATAGCTATTTCTGCTTGCTTTTGTTTTCCACTTGCATGGATTATCTTTTTTCATTCCTTTACTTTCATTCTAAATATGTCTTTACAGGTGAAGTGAGTATTTTTATAGGCAGCATATAGTGGCACCATTTTAAAAAATCCATTCAGCCAGACTATGTCTTTTAAGTAGGGAATTTAGTCTGCTTACATTCAAGGTTATTATTGATCTGTGAGGACTTATTCCTGTCATTTTTGTTGTTTTCTGGTTGTTTTGTATATCAGTTGTTTCTTTCTTTCTCTCTTACTGTATATCATTGCAGTTTGGTGGTTTTCTGTAGTGCTAATGTTTGAGTCCTTTCTCATTCAGGTATCTACTCTATTAGTGAGTTTTATACTTGCGTGTGTTTTGATGATGGTAGATATTGTCTTTTTGCTTCTAGATGTAGGATTCCATTAAGAATTTATTGTAGGGTAATTAGGTAATTAATTCTCCCAGTTTTTGCTTGTCTGGGAAAGACTTTATTTCTCCTGTATTTTTGAAGGATAGTTTTGTTGGGTATAGCATTATTCTTGACTGGAAGTTCCCCCCTCCCCCACTTTCAGCACTTTAAATATATCATTCCATTCTCTCCTGGTTTTCTAAGTTTCTGCTGAGAAATCTGCTGTTAGTCTGGTGGGGATTTCCTTTTATGTGAGTTGATGCTTTTCTCTTGCTAAAATATACATTTGAGATGGGGTCTTGCTCTGTTGCCCATGCTGGAGTGCAGTGGTTTGATCATGGCTCAGTGCAGCCTTGACTACTTTGGCTTAAGAGATTCTTCCACCTCAGCTTCCTGAGTAGCTGGAACCATAGGTACATGCCACCATGAGTGGCTAATTTTTACATTATTTATATAGATGAAGTCTCACTATGTTGCCCAAGCTGGTCATAAACTCCTGAGCTCAAGGGATCCCCCTTCCTTGGCCTCCCAAAATGCTGGAATTATAGATGTGACTTACCATGCCTGGCCTGCTCTTGCTGTTTGTAGAATTCTCTGTTTTTGACTGAATATATTTGAGAATCTTTAAGCTTCTTGTATCTGGATGTCTATATCTTTTGCAAGACTTGGGGGAATTTTTCAGCTATTATTTTGTCAAGTAGGTTTTCTACGACTTTGCCTATCTCTTTGCCTTCTGGAACTCCCCAATTTTAATATTTGGTTGCCTTATGGTGTCCCATGTATTTCTTCTTTGTCTTCTTCTTCCCTTCTTTTTTTTTTAGTTTTGGTCTGACTGGGTTATTTCAAAATACCACCAAAAAGCTACTAGAACTGATAAACAAATTCAGTGAAGTTGCAGGATACAAAATCAACCTTAAAAACTCAGTAGCATTTCTAGATGTCAATAACAAACAATCTGGAAAAGAAATCAAGAAAGCAATTTCATAATAGCTACAAAGAAATTTATTTATTTTTATTTTTGAGACAGGGTCTTGCTCTGTCACCCAGGCTGGAGTGCAGTGCATAATCTTGGCTCACCTCAGCTTCAACCTCCAGGGTTCAAGTGATCCTCTTGCCTAAGCCTCCTGAGTAGCTGGACCACAGGTGCACAACACTGAGCCCAGCTAATTTTTGTAGATACAAGGTTTTACCTTGTCGCCCAGGCTGGTCTTGAATTCCTGAGCCAAGCAGTCCCCCCTCCTAGGTCTCTCAAAGTTCTGGGATTACAGGTATGAGCCACTGCACCCAGCCATAAATTAAATACCTAGGAATTAACTTAACCAAAGAAGTGAAAGATCTCTACAATGAAAACTATAAAACATTGGTGAAAGAAACTGAAGAGGACACAAAAAAATGTAAAGATATTCCATGTTCATGGATTGGAAGAATCAATATTGTTAAAATGCCCATACTACCCAAAGCAGTCCACAGATTCAATGTAATCCCTATCCAAATATCAATGGCATTCTTCACAGAAATAGAAGAAAAAAAATCCTAAAGTTTATGTGGAATCACAGAAGACCCTGAATATTCAAAGCTATCCTGAGCAAAAAGAACAAAACTGGAGGAATCACATTACCTGGCTTCAAATTATACTGCAGAGCTATAGTAACCAAAACAGCATGGTACTGGGCAGGGTGGACCTGTTCTAAGGCTCCTGGATGGTATGCATGGGTGGCTGGCAGCAGCAACAAACATGACAGATACTTAAACTTTTGGATCTTAGGATGCCTTCATATTTTTAAAAGTTGCTAAGTACTGCAAAGAACCTTAATATATGAATTATATATATTTCAAATTAAAACAAAATAATTAAATGTTACCCACTTAAGAAGACAGGCCAGGCACAGCGGCACACACCTGTAATCCCAGCACTTTGGGAGACTGAAGCAGAAGGATCGCGTGAGCCCAGGAGTTTGTGACCAGCTTGGGCAACATAGAAAGATGCTGTCTCTACAAAAAATAAATTTTCTAGGTATGGTATCACACCTGTCCCAGCTACTTGGGAGGCTGAGGTAGGAGGATTGCTTGAGTGTGGGGGTATCGAGGCTGCAGTGAGCTGTGATTGTGCCACTGCACTCCAGCCTGGGCAACAGAGCAAGACTATCTAAAAGAAAAAAAAAGAATAACAATAAGAAACCCATTACGTGTTTACATATTATTATGAAAAATAACGATAGTTTCCCAAACAAAACGATTTAGTGAGAAGAGTGACATTGTTTGACATTTTTGTCTATCTCATTCAATTTGTTTTGCTATCATAAGTGATGCAGCCTCTGAAAAACTCTGCTGCAGTCAGGAGAGAATGAAACTGTAAAAAATAAATAATGGCTTAGTATTATCACAAAAATAATTTTGCCTTCAAGTACCCCCTGAAAGGGTCTCAAGGACCAGCAGGGTTATGTGGATTATACGTGGAAAAGCTCCTTAGAGTAAACTCACTGCTGGAAAATATTGCCACACTCATGCACATACGCTTCCAATCAGCTTTTCAGTGCTTGTATTAGTTGGGATATTAGTTGAAGTCTAAGCTGCTGTTCTAAGGAGACCCCCGAATACAGTGGACTAAATAAGATGCAAGTTAATTTCTTTTTGCCCCACAGGTCATTCATAGACCCAGGTTTCTTTCATTGGTTTTTCAACCCCTAAAAGATTATCTTCATCTAAGCATGGGACAACTGTTCTCGACTGCAGGGAAGGGAAAGTAGAGGAAATTCGGGGCAGCAATTTTGTTTTAAGCAAATGAGGCAGAAGCAGCACATACACTTTCCACTCCATTTCATTGTTGAAAACTTGGTTGCATGACCTGGTGTAGTCACAAAGGAGGATTGAAAAACGTAGTCTCTAGCCAGGCAGTCAAATATACGAGAAGAAAGGATTTGAGAACTAAACCAGCCGCCTGCATTATTATAATCAGACGCACATGATTTAAGTCCATTTGAGAAAAGCCACAACATGAAAGAGAAAACCAAAACAAGCAAAAATAAACCAAACAAGACAAAAACAACACAAAAAGCTTGGCTAAATCAGAGGCAAGGAGCATAGGAAATCTAAACAAATATACCCTACTCTTGATATCTTCAGGTAAAAGGAAAGATACTACCATACATGAGACTAGAACAAGATGCTATTAAGACAAAAAGGAACCAGAAAAAACAAAGACAAAAAGGAAGAGATGAAAGATGGAACGTTTTCTCCTAAAATCAAGAATAAAGTAAAGAAGCCGACTCTTACTCCTCTCTAAGCCCCGGTTGAGAAGGCTGTAGAATAGGCTGCCAGGAAGCGGGGCGGTGTTCTGGGCAGAGGTGAAGACAGAAGAGAATTTACCAATTACAGACCAGAAGCACCAGAGGGCCCGTGGATGAGCGAGGAGGACTGGGGGGGTGCGGGGCAGGGAGGGATTGGGGATTGAGTCGGGTTGGAGATGGGCAGAGCAGTGTGAGGCCTCAGAGGTAGCGTGATGCTGGGCGACCACCCAGGCTTGGACTTCTCATGGTGATGGAGGTAAAGAAGGAAGGCAGGCGGGACAGACTGGTCGGCTGGTCTCTGGGATGAGTGTGGGCTCGAGTCTCTTCCTGTCCTGACGCTGCCTTCCCTTGGTAACCTGGCCTTCCTCCACAATGGCTCTCAGAGGCCCGATAATGGGGATGCCCAGAGTCTGTCTGCTGCTCATTGTCTTCCTCTCAACTGTTTTCTTTATTGCAGTGAAATTTGGAAGTGCTGTGCCTTCGCCACACACAAGTCGGCTGCCTTAGCACTAGGTCACTTGTGTCTCAGCTTGTTTGTCCACTCCCCAAACTCCTGGAGGCCAGGACCATGTCAGTTTATCTTTGGGTCCCTTGTGTTTTGGGCTGTGCTGTGCTCAAGGTACGTGGTCCCCAGGCACGTGTTTGATAAAACAGAATTAATTCAGGAGAGGAAAGGGGAAGTAAACATGCTTAGTGAGCATCTTCTGTGTAGGCACATGCTAGTCTATTGAAAATCATGTGTGTGATTTCCCGAGCAGAGCACTGGCACTCAGCGGATGTTCCGGATTATTATCATTATTATTAAATTGTTTTGTTATTATTATCCCACCTCATTGGGTAGGCATTATTACTCCTACTCTATGTATTCATTTCACAAGTTTTCATTTTTATTTATTTTTATTGAAACGGAGTTACACTCTTGTCATCCAGGCTGGAGTGCGATGGCGTAATCCCAGCTCACCACAACCTCGGCCTCCCAGGTTCAAGTGATTCTCCTCCCTCAGCCTCCTGAGTAGCTGGGATTACAGGCATGCGCCACCACGCCTGGCTAATTTTGTATTTTTAGTAGAGATGAGGTTTCTCCATGTTGGTCAGGCTGGTCTCAAACTCCCGACCTCAGGTGATCCGCCCGCCTCGGCCTCCCAAACTGCTGGGATTATAGGCGTGAGCCACTGTGCCCGGCCTCATTTTCCAAGTATTTCTTGAGTGCCTACTGTGTATTGGACACTGTGTTAGACCCTGGGAATACTAAGTGTATATGAATGTGCTGGTTCTTCCTGGTGGAACCCCAAATCCCCAGATGCACTTGCTGTCTTGCACTCTGAGCAGACAGGACAGCCCCTGGGGCTTACATCAACCTGGCTCACTTGGCAGCTGCCTCCAGGTGTGTGTAGCCAATGGGAGGCCCTGGCAGGGAATGGCCTGGGAGGGAAGTTGGAGTGTTTCCTTCTTGCTTCCCTTGCTTTGGGCTGTGTTTTTCGCAGTGACGACTGCAGCCTCTTTAGGACCACCCCTCCCTCCCTCCTTCATGGCTTCAGCTCTCCAGGGACTTTGGTAACACTGTTCTACTCCCCTCATTGCCATCCAACACAGACAGAATGGGGAGACACTGTCCTGGTCATCTCAGGGCCCTGAGCTCTGGCTAAGTCCACAGAGGCCTCCTGGGCAGTGACCTGGGCAGACCAGCTGTTTGTGATCAGCTCTTCCCTTCCTTCATGCTGCTCCGCATCTGGCACAGCACAGCTGCCAGCACTCAGAGAAGTGACTAGAGAGGATCTCCCGGCCTTCAGAGCCCAGGGCCTGACACACAGAGCACAGAATTCATTGGAAAGAAGAAAGAAAGGGAAGGAGGGCTGGAGAAGGAAGGGAGGGAGGCTGGACCTTGTATCTGCGTCCGTTCTGTGAATCCCTTCTCCCCGGGTCACTAAGCCTGAGGTGATAACCAAGCAGGCTTCCGAAAGGTCACGGATCATGCAAAGGGAGACTCTGTTGTAGGGAAAGGCCACTGAACTCGAGAATCGGGAGGCCTGGGTTAGATCCCAGCCTTGTCGTCCTTGCCAGTTCTGTGATCTTGAGCAACACATTTGGCCTTTGTTTCCTGCCCTGCAAAATGAGCACAGTTCTCACGCTCCAAAGTGGTGCACAAAAGCACCTCAAGGTTGCCAAGTGCAGTGGCACACACCTGTAGTCCCAGCTACTCCAGACGCTGAAGTAGGAGGATTGCTTGAGCTCAGGAGTTCGAGGCCAGCCTGGGCAGCATAGTGAGACCCTCATCTCAAGAAAGATAAAAAAAAAAGCACACTCCAAGGCTATGTCAATGCTGGGTGCTGTTACAATCACACCCAAGCTCGTCCCCAGGGCAGGATGTCCTCCTCACACAGGACTCTTCTTTTTGCATCCTCAGAAATGTAGTCACAGCCAGGAGTGATAAGACATTTCATCCTAATTGGATGCCACATAATTAACTCTTTTTTTTTTTTTTTTTGAGACAGATTCTTGCTCTGTCACCCAGGCTGGAGAAATCTCGGCTCACTGCAACCTCTGCCTCCCCGGTTCAAGCAATTCTCATGCGTCGGCCTCCTGAGTAGCTGGGATTACAGGCGCCCACCGCCACACCTGGCTAATTTTTTTTAAATTTTATTTTTAGTAGAGATGGGGTTTCACTATATTGGTCAGGCAGGTCTCAAACTCCTGACCTCAGGTGATCCGCCCGCCTCAGCCCCTCAAAGTGCTGGGATTATAGGCATGAGCCACCGCGCCCGGCCTTTCTTTCCATTTTTTTCACCATTTTTTTTTCAAGGTGACTTACAAATAACTCAACATGAAAATCACACCCTTCCCCTCCCCTAGGATCTTCCAATAGGCAAAAATTTTCAGCTCCTAAAAGCCCATGTGGAAAAAGAAAACAGATGGGCTCTGGGAAGTGCTGACAAAGCCCCAGGAAGGGCTCTGAGTCCCCTGTGTCCTCCAGAGGTCAGGTGGAGGGGTCAGGGCAGGAGACCTGCAGGGACCTGGACCAGAAGGGATGAGGCAGCAGCTAAGTGTGGAGCACTCAGCATACGAGAGGCCATGTGTCAGACTCTAAGGAAACAGAGGTGAAGCCGGCACTCAGCCCTCAAGGAGCTCCCAGGCTGGCCAGAAGCATTTGGATGGGACAGGGCGGGCTGTGGATGGCTCGCGCCTCCTGCCCCCCACCAGATGCTGTGGAAGCACCCCAGATGTGGTCTGGGAAGGGGTCTTGCTGGGGTCAAGTCTCAGCTCCGGCCAGAGCGAATGTCTCCTAAATGGGGAGGTGGAGTTTCTGTTGGGGGATAAACAACTGGGACTGGGCCCAATTCAGTGACTGGTCAGAGGGTACTGAGGTCCTATGCTCCAGGGATTTGCCTTCCAAGCCGACCTGGGACAAAACGTAATGCTCCCTACGTCCGCTAGGAGGAGCCCAGTGTCCTTGAGTGGACTGCAGGGTGGCCCCCCTCTAGGGACAGGGAGCATTCAGCAGGTGAGAAGAGAGAGCGGTCAGCATGTCGCCCACCCTCCCCCCCCCCAACACTTCCCCTTTGACCTGGGCTCTGGCTGTCACATGGTGGTGGTGGGCAGTGGGACTCCAGTTCTATGGCCATAGACAGATTGTGCATAAGTCAAAAGCAAATCTATACTTCCCCTCGCCAACACAGAGTGTGGGCAAATTAGGGGCGCCCTCTGGGTAAAGTCACTCTACCCATCTGAGCCTCCGTTTCTCAACTGTAAAATGCAAGCCTTGTTTAGCCGGATATTTTTGTTTGTTTTTGTTTTGAGACAGAGTCTCGCTGTGTTTCCCAAGCTGGGTCTCGGCTCACTGCAACCTCCACCTCCCAGGTTCAAGCGATTCTCGTGCCTCAGCCTCCAGAGTAGCTGGGATTACAAGTGTCCGCCACCACGCCTGGCTAATTTTTGTATTTTTAGTAGAGACAGGGTTTCACCATGTTGGCCAGGCTGGTCTTGAACTGCTGACCTAGTGATCCGCCTGCCTCGGCCTCCCAAAGCGCTGGGATTACAGGCATGAGCCACCGCTTGGCCTAGCCAGATGTTTTCTAAGGCGTCACTACGGGGATTTTGAAGTCCAGTGATTCCTGGTGCTGCCCCTTCACCTCTACCCTTGGCCTTTCCTGATTTCTGCAAGTGCACACCACCAGGTAGTCCCATTACAGAGCTTCCTGCCCCTACATTCACCCCCAGTGAAGAGACATTCCTCCGGCAGGTGTGAGAGGCAGAGTCCCTGGGAAACTAGGAGACCTGTGCCGAGATCCACACTCTTGGCATCACCTGGGCCTCTCTCTCCAGCGCACATTTTATTTCCAAGCACAGACTGTGTTTCCAACTCAATCAGATCTCTCCATCCGCACGTCCCTCAGGCACCTGCATACCAATGTGCCTGCCCAAGGCTTAGCTCTCCACCCCTACTCCAGGCTGCTGTCCATTTCAGGGGTGGCCCAGCACCCTCTCAATCCCCCAAGCCTGAAGTCTGGGTGTAGACATCACATCTTCTTTTCTCCCAACTTCTCTTTCCATATTCATGTGGCCAAAAAGTCCAGACAGGCTTACCTTGAATGTGCCCACCTCTCCTTTCTCCCGCTGCCCCTGCCCTCGTTCAGGCCTTCATCATTTCTTTCCGGAACTGGCTGGTCTCTCTGACTCCAGTCTGTCCTCTCTCCAATCTATCATCTATCTATGCTGCTGCCAGAGAGCTCTTTCTAAAGCACAAATCTGATTATGCACATCTCTGCTTTAAAATCTTGGCTGTAGCCTTGTGGCCTAAAGATAAATCCCAAGTCCTAATGAGGCTTCCAAGTCCATTCATGGTCTGACCCTTGCTTCCCAGTCCAGGCTCATTTCCCAGCAGGCTCCTGGGCCCATCCACGCCACATTTCTCCCAGCCCTCTGATCCGCCTGTGTTCTCTCAGGGTTCTTGCCTTTGCAAACACGGTCCCCTCAGCTAAGAACTACGACCCTGATATTTGCTTGACGAACTTGGACTTCTCCTTGAAGACTGAGCTCAAGGTTGTTCAGCCATTCCCAACTGTCCCAGGCAAGGTTTCCATCACATTTCTTATATTTCTTTAGAATGTGTCTGCCTCCTGCACTGGACTGTAAGCCCCTATTTAGCTCTGTATCTCCACATCCAACCAATGCTTGATGTGTGGTAGGGATTTCATACATGTGTTGAATGAATGAACGAAGGCATGCGTGAGTGGTCTGAGAAATTGCATGCTTCCTTTCTTCTCTGCTGGAGCCCACTGAACAAGGGAGAGGGAAAATGGTAGGAGATGAGATGGGGGACATGGGTGGAGGCCAGACCGAGTAGCGTTTTGTGAACCAAAAATATAGAGCGGAGATGATTTTTCTCTTACTGGATCTCAGGTACACAGATTTAATCAATCAACCACACTCCTCAGAATGATGTATTATCATCTTCATTGTTGTCATTGTCATCTATTTTTTGGTCCCTGTCTCATATACAGTGAGGATCCATAAACATTTATCTTATGTGAATCCTTCCATCCTCCCTACTTTTACTTACAGGAGAATTTGTGATTCATTCTCAAAGCAATGAGAAGTCTTTGGAGGCTTTTAAACAAGGGAGTGACGTGATCTGATTTTCATTTTATAAAGATTGCTCTGTCTGCTCTATGGAAAATGCATTGTAGGAGACAAAAGTGGAGCTGAGGGAGCAGCTAGAGGCTGCTGAAGTGCGGGAATGGGGAATGGGGTTCGGTGGAGCATGGCGGTGGAGAGAGAGAAAAGTGGGCAGGTGGGTGTAGGTGCTGGAGGAAGAGAAGACCAGACTGTATGAGACCTGGGAATCAAGAGAGGAAAAGGCCTCGGCAGTGAAGGTTTCAGCTGTTCTGTATAGGAGTTCAGGGGCAGCCTTTGGTTGGAAAGGGAGCCGGGGAACTTCTTTAGGAGTTGGGTCTACATAGCAAGCATATCCTTCTTACTTAGACTATATTTTGGCAGGGGTGGGGGGCGGTGATAAGTATTTATTTGGAACAAATGATGGGATGCTTAGATAATGCAGTGGGGAGGGTTTTGTCCTTCCAAGCCAATCCTTTTTTTTTTTTTTTTTTTAATAGATGGAGTCTCGCTCCGTCACCCAGGCAGGAGTGCAGTGGCACAATCTCGGCTCACTGCAACCTCCACCTCTTGGGTTCGATTCTCTTGCCTCAGCCTCCCAAGTAACTGGGATTATAGGCTCACACCACCATGCCAGCTAATTTTGTATTTTTAGTAGAGACAGGTTTCACCATGTTGGCCAGGCTGGTCTCAAACTCCTGACCTCATGATCCACCCACCTCAGCCTCCCAATGTGCTGGGATTATAAGCATAAGCCACCACGCCTCGCCCAAGCCAACCCTTAATACCACCACAGGCCATAGGGTCTTTGCAGAGGAGGCCCTCTCCCCAAATCTGTGCAAACCAGCTCCTCTTTCCATCAAGGTCTCAGCTCAAAGATCATGTGAGATAAGCTCAAATATGTCTCTGACATCTTGGCTGGAGAGACGACTCTACCTCCTGCCCCTCACCATCACCCTCTGCCACTCTCTTTCACTTTCTTTATAGCACATATCTAAGCTTTGACGCAGTTCTCTGGTGCAGTGCCTTCTAGAGCTTTTAGTGCACTTCTGAGGCTCCTGTCTACCTCTCCTGCTTTGGGGACCTTGGTGGGCTTTGATGCAGACAGAACCAAGAACCCAGTGCCAACCGCCAAGGTCCAGGCCTTTGTGAGGTGCTGTTGCAGGAACTGCCAATCAAGTGAAGGGAGGGAGGGAAGAAAATGAACGTCTAAGACCTCAAGCTGGAGGAAGTCTCAGCCCCAGAAGGTGGTAACTGGTTCCCCTGCCCCTCTTCCTACCCCCTCCCACAGCTCGGCCAGCTGCTGGAGGGACGCTGCAGGGGAAGGAGGCAGGGTGATTAAGAGCTCTGGTTGTCAGGACTGGGGCCAGGGGGCACACCCCCTGGGTGACATTTTCTCGCTTTGTGTCTTCAGAACAAAAACGAGTCTTATTTGCGGAGCTGGACGGGGGAGGGGGCCGAGGGGCTGAAGCGGCAGAGTGGAATCGTGGCTCCAGGGAACAGCGATTACTCATCAAAGGCCAGGGCAGCCCGCGTCTTTGTGTGCCCTCCGCAGCCTGCCCGTGCCTGGCCACAGGCCCCCAGCCTTAGACATCCCCCTGATGGCCCCCGAAGAGTAGGGCTGGGGTGGGGGAGGGCTGGGATCGTGTGTGGGCGCGGAGCCGGTGCAGGCTTGATGGGGGCAGGGGTGACCAGGGCAGGCTTCCTGGAGGAGGGGAGTGTGGCGATGCGCTGGACACAGGGGAGGTGCAAGGCGAACGGCTGCGGGCTAAGGGGAGAATAAAAGTGGGTCTCCGGAGACCAGGGGATGAGTGTGGGGAGACGGGGAGGGGGCAGAACTTCTAAGGTGTCAACTCAGCCCCCGGATGGAGTGTCCTGGAGGGCTTGGGGGAAGGGGCCTCTTCCTGCTACAATGGCTATTTTGGGGCCTGAATCAAATCAAATCCGCTGCAGCCCCCAGAGCCCCCAGCAGCTGCGCAGAACAGCTGTCCGGCCGAGGGCGCTGAGCGGCTGGAACGGCGCTTCCTGCCCCCCACTGATCTCTGGCCGCCCAGGGGTGTGGGTTGCAGGGGAAGGGGGAAGAGGATGTGAAAGGGCTTTGGGCTCAAGTCAGAAACCTGGGCTAAAATGGAGTGCCTTCCCCTCCTGTGCTGTGTTAACGCGGGGCCGAGACTGGCATCTCTGTGCCAGTTCTGGGGCCATCCTGAAGCTCTTCCCTGCACCTTCACCCTCCATTCAGTCCCCACCAGGTATATCCCCAGGCCCAGACAACCCCTACCTGAGCAGTCCTCCCGATCTTTCCCCCAGGAAACCCTTCTCCTTTTCTCTTGATGGGAGGAGCCCTTTCCTCATCTGCCCCCTCCCACCCTCAAAGGCTGTTCCTGGACTGGTTCCCTGGGGGCAGGGCATCTCTCCCATCAGATGTGGATTTGGTTCTTCCTCTAGCTGAACTCCCAGCCACCCACTTGGTATTTACGCACAAGGCACCTGAATGTTGACACGGAAGACAAGTAAGCTCCCTGGCAGGTGCCTGTTCAATCTCCTGATTGTGCTGAGGGGGCCTCGTGCATGCCAGCTAAAAACCCATAGGTTGGCATGTCATAGAGTTGGGGAGAGCACTGAATTGCCTCCTCCAGGAAGCCTTCCTGGGACAGGCAAAAAGGAGAGGGTCTCTTTCTCTTTGGTCCACCCTGGGTCCAGGCCAGCCAATGTCCACAAGTGTGACCAAGGCTGGGACATGCCCTGGGGCAGCCCTGTCCCCCAGGTCACTAGTCCATGACGGAGTCCCTCGTGCCCATCTTGTGCAGAAAGAACCCCATTGTCCAGGGGGCATAGCTGAGGGGTGAGTTCAGAGCCCAGAGATGTCGACCACAGGCCTGGCCATCGGCCTTCTGACCACAGCAGGAGGGAGCTGGGGAACTGCGTGGTCTGTGTGGGCGAGGGGCAGACACACACTGGTGCACACAGGGCCATAAGCCCAGGCACTGCCCTCCTCATCCAGGCACAGATGCCTCCGTGCCTCCCCCATTACAGCCCCTCCTCTTCTTCCGCATTCCTGCTGGCAGATGCTCCATTCTTTTCTTCCCTAAGCAAGCCAGGGAGATCTCCACCTTCCGGGGTGGGGGGGCACCGGACATAGCAAGAATGAGGGAAGCAGGGATGTGCCACCTGTCCCTGGGGGGCAGACACAGACCCTGGAGCCCCACCCACACTGGGATGAGAACCCAGGGTGCTTTGATCTCCTGTGCCGTGCGCCTGTGGTGGAAGCTGCAAAGATTAACAGAGATGCACACACCGGTTTTGGCCAGGTCTGCAATTCCTAAGCTTGTTTCCAGATATGAGCGCTCATCTTCCTCCAGAGACCTCTTTGCTAATGGGCCTCCCTCTTCTTTCCTCACTGAATCCCTCCCCTCATCGAATCCCTCTCCTCTCCCATCCCTATCTCTGTGAGTCATCCCAGCTCTGCGAGAGCGGTGTCCTTTCCTTCTAATTTCCATGGGCCCCAGAAGGTCTGGTCTGCAACACAGAACCCGTGGGTAGTGGCTGAGACAGGTTGCACTGATTTGCTTGTCCCCAACCCCCCGAAGACTACACAGGGCACTTGCCATCACCACCACCACCCCTGTGCAGGCCCAGCCTGGCAAGGCCCATCTGGATTCAGGAAGTCCTGCCATTTCAGCAGGTTGAGGCTCCTGGCCCAGCAGGGCCCCCAGGCTCCAAGTAGACCAGGGACTGGTGAGAAGTGAACGTGAGGTGGAGACTAGTAACCAGACTCTGAGTTTAACTTGATTTTGGCCCTGAATCTGTCTGAGGTGGAGTCCTGTGATCTAGCCTTCTTGTTTTCTTTCTTTCTTTCTTTTTGAGATGGAGTCTTGCTCTGTCACCCAGGCTGGAATGCAGTGGCGCAAGCAATCTCAGTTCACTGCAACCTCCACCCTCAGGGTTCTAGCAATTCTCCTACCTCAGCCTCCCAAGTAGCTGGGATTATAGGTCCGCCACTACGCCCCGATAATTGTTTTGTATTTGTAGTAGAGACAGGGTTTCGCCATGTTGGCCAGGCTGGTTTTGAACTCTTGACCTCAGGTGATCCACCTGCCTTGGCCTCCCAAAGTGCTCTGATTACAAGCGTGAGCCACCAGGCCCAGTCGATCTGGCCTTCCTGTAGGATCAGTCACACATATCAGTGTTTCCCTCACAAGCATCCCAAAGCGGGAGGAGGCCCATTCCCCCTTCCATCCTCCCCCAGCCCAGGGATAGCTCACCCAGAGTGGCCTGACTTTGATGATCAGGAACTCCTTGTATCTGTCCAGTCTCAATTCTGCGTGCGGTGGA
Source organism: Cacajao melanocephalus (assembly GCA_963573385.1). Taxonomy (NCBI): domain Eukaryota; kingdom Metazoa; phylum Chordata; class Mammalia; order Primates; family Pitheciidae; genus Cacajao; species Cacajao melanocephalus. The sequence continues at coordinate 34,216 of CAUYLG010014965.1, read as the reverse complement.
GGACACCGCACCCTAAGTGAAAGCAGGGACTGTGGGGTCCACGTGGGATTCAGGGAGGCTGGGAGAGTGAGACCCAAAGAGAGCCAGAGATAAAGACAGAAAGCCAGAGAGGTGAGGAATGGAGAGACAGAGGGGGTGAGAGGGAGGGAGGGAGAGAGAAAAAGAGAAAAGCGGAGGGAAGAGAGGAAGGTGGGGGAGGGGAGGGAGAGAGAGGAGACACAGTGAAGAAGTGCTGAGCCAAGATGAGAGGAAGGAAGCTATTGGCCCCCCTCCCTCCCTCCCTGCAGCCAGCCAGGCAAAGCTCCAGACACAAATGCATCCCAATGGGCGTCTGGCAGGGAGGCTCCAACTGCTCGGAGGTTCTGAGGTTCCGCTGAGCTCACCTGGCCAAGTGCGTCAAAACTCCCACCAGCATCCCCCCAGCACCACCTAGAAGTACTCTGAGCCCCAGTCTGAACCCTACTCTGAAGATAATTCTGGGAATCAACAAGAAGGCAAACCTGCCCAAGTCCCCCGAGAGAGTCTCCTGTCCCTCCCTAGCCCCCTGCATTGCTGGAAACCCTCTCCTCTAGAACGGAGCTACACTAACTGCCAGGAGGCCAGACCTGTTGGCAGAAACAGAAATGACCCCTCTCCCACCTTCTGCTTTGCCACGCCAGTGACTATTTGCTGACTGTCTCTTGTGGCTAATCGCTGGGCCCCATCTAATTGGTAATTAGCCTTGCGAGCCCAGCCTGTGCTTGGCTAATTGCTGTTTGTCTCACCCTCATCTCCGGCAGCAGAGTGGTGCCAACACAGCCGCCTGGGCTCTATCCGGGCTGCTGGCATCCGTGCCAGGCTCTGTAGAGGTTTCTGCAGCCCCACCCTGTTCTCTTCCAGGGAGTTTGTGGGGTACAGCCTCCTTCAGCAGTAATGTCAGCCCTGAGGGTGGTCTCTGACAGTCCTTCTGGGTGGTTGCAGACTGGACTCCCTGTTTTCATGCATAGTCCATGCCCAGTTATAGAAAAAGGCAGCCATGAGTGAGCTACAGTCTCTCCTAAGGAGTGGAGTCTGGGAGTACCCCAGGGAGGAGGTGTCTGCACCAGACCTTGAAGGGCATCTAGGATTTAACCATCGGAGAAGGGAGAAAGGACTTTTCCGGCAAAGGGAACTGGAGGTGGTTGGCCCAGTGTGACTGAAGGGTCTGGAAGGGAGGCTGGAAAGGCAGGCAGTGCTGGGTTTGATTCTCCAGGCAGTGGGAACCATGGAAGGTTTTTGAGCTGGGGAAAAGTATGATCTACTCTGCCCTGGGGGGATCATTCTGGAGGCCATGGGAGGATGAGGATTGGTGACGGGAGAAACCAGGCCAGGGTGAGCCCTCAGGAGGCTGATGCTTTTGGGTTGGAGGCAGAGAGGAGGGCAAGGGTGAGAGAATTGTTCTAGAAGAACCCACAGGATTTGTTGATGGATTGGAAGCAGGAGATATCCCTGGGGACGGTGTGCCAAGGCTGTGGTGATAGACTTCCACAGGACAACAAGGATCCTCCCCACCTCACTGGCCCTGTTAGGAGACCGGCAGGTGGCATCTCACCTGTTTTCCATGACTCATAGAGTAGTTTGGGACCCCTTTCTGAGAACTAACTCTCCTGGTCTCTTTAGGAGCCTCTTAAGGAGATGATGTCACTGATGTCACTGATGTCACTTAAGGAGATGAATTGACACTGGCTGGGCCCTTACCATGGGCTGGTCACCAAGCACCAGCTTCTCAGAACTTCCTAGGAGGAAGCCACTGTTATTATCTTCAGTTTTCACATGGGGAAGCCGAGACTAGGGGAGAATAAGCCACCTGCCCAAGGCCACACAGCTGGTAAATGGCAGAGGTTAGATGCACTCAAGTCACTTCTCAGCCAGAACCTTAAAGATGACTTTGCAGTACCTCTCAACCTCCTGTGACAACTATGCTTAACTAGGGTTTGTTTTATTGGTTGATTGATTTCAGTCAAAATGGTACCAACCAGCTTGTCCCCTCTACCTGGAATCCCCTTCCTTTTCACCTCTGTCCAAATCCAACCTATCCTTTTAAGCCCAAGGCAAAGCCTACCTCCAACAGGAGGCCATCGGATTTTATAAGCCCCTCTCTACATGCTGAAGGTAGCCGCTTGGGCATACTTGATTTTGAGCCTTGTAGCAGCACTTTCTCTACTCTTTGCCCTCTCCCAGAGCCTCCTGTAGTGGGAAGATCCACCCTGCAGGAGGCCACACTACCCTAGACTGCTCTGCTCCAGGATGGGTCCTGTCCTCACTAAACAGCAAGTGTCCTGAATCCCTTGGTCATCTTTGGGTCACACCCACTGCCACCTCACCTGGCACTGCACACAGGGTAAGTGCCTGCCCCAAGGCTATGTTCTGAGTGACGCTTATCTGCCCGACTGGAGGAGGCTCCTGTCATTCGCCACACTGGTCTCAAATGGCTCCTGAGCCCCAAACTCAGGTTCACCCATTACATCAGGGAGCTTGGGCTCTGTCTGGGATTGCCAGAAGCCTGAGCTGCTAACTCAGAGCTCGGCCCAGAGCAGGAGTTTCCCAAAGTGTTGGAGGCCTCCTGGAATGCCACTTTGAAATGGACCACACGTGGTTAGATGAGCGAGTCCTGGTGCTTTTCTCAAAACCGTCAGTGACATCTTGTGTTTCCCTTTCAGAGCCTTTATTTCCTCCAGCAGTGCTGGCCTCGGGCCCCAGAATGAAAATGTGCTAGCACTTTCCACCCAGCCTGGAGTGGGCTTTGGTGGAAGCTGGTGGAGCTGCAGTAAAGGGGTGGGTGGGCATTGTCCTTTGCCTCCAAGCAGACCCCAGACTAAAGCAATCTAGGAATCAGGGGTTGGAGACCCCACTAAGGAAGGAACCTGGGAGAATATTTAGCAAAGGATTTTCAGCTGTGATTGGGAGACCTGTGAGATCCTTACAGATGCCTCAGGGGTTACTGAAGGGGGAAAGATGGGCATTATTATTATTCTGAGACAGAGTCTTGCTCTGTTGCCCAGGCGGGGGTGCAGTGGTGCAAACATGGCTCACTGCAACCTCAACCTCCTGGCCTTACGTGATCTTCCCCCCTCAGCTTCCCTGAGTAGCTGAGACCACAGCGCACACCACCACACCTGGCTGTTTTAAAATTTTTTGTAGAGATGGGGTCTTGCCGTGTTGCCCAGGCTGGTCTTGAATTCCTGGGCTCAAGCCATCCTCCCACCTAGGTGTTCCACAGTGCTGGGATTACAGGCATGAGCCGCCGCTCCCGGCCAGGGTGGGCATTATTTCTCTTTGTGTTCCCCATGAGCATTCTGCCATTCCTGGTTTGCATAGACCTTGGAGACATAGGCTCTGCAATGAATCTTCCTGGATTCCACCCGGAAGCTCTGTCTCTTACCGCCTGTGGAGCTATGGGCAGCTTACCCAGTGACCTTGTGTCTCATTTACCCATCTGCAATATCCGGAGGATGACAATTATCATGCTGTTTCAAGGTGGGTCGTGATGGTTTTGAAATCCATGGTACCATGCCTGGTCTTCAGCAGGACTTTACAAAAATAGCCTACATTATTTTAATCATACGGTTTTTGTTTTTTGTTGTTTTTGAGATGGAATCTCTCTCTGTCACCTAGGCTGGAGTGCAATGGTGCGATCTTGGCTCACTGCAACCTCTGCCTCCCGGGTTCAAGCGATTCTCCTGCCTCAGCCTCCTGAGTAGCTGGGATTACAGGCACATACCACCACACCTGGCTAGTTTTGTACTTTTAGTAGAGACGGGGTTTCTCCATGTTGGTCAGGCTGGTCTCGAACTCCCGACCTCAGGTGATCTGCCTGCCTCGGCCTCCCAAAGTGCTGGGATTACAGGCGTGAGCCACCGCATCCAGCCAATCATATGTTTTCTTCCCCTCTTCTCTAGCCTATCTACCAGGCTCATGAACAACTTGACCGAACACAGGCAAATGCAGAGGATCCCTGTAACTGTTCCACTTCCTGGGAACCCTTTTGTGTGGCCAGCCAGGGCTTGGCGCAGAGAGACAGAGAAGAGCCAGGTGTCCCAGGGCCCAATCCTTCCTGGAGGCGTCTCAGCCTTCCCACCTCTGAGAACATTCAGGCCTTTGAGATGTGTGGCCCCTGCCTGCCCCAGTCCCCCCAGCCCAACAATGGGGGCTTCAGAGGAGCTGGGATGGCAGGACACAGCCCCCTCTGTGAAGCAGAGCCGACCGCCACGCTGGTGAGTCTGAGAAGACATTCCTCATGGGGCAGAGAAGGAGGAAGGGAGGAGGCTGTGCACTGGCCCCTTGGCCCAGCCCTGACCCGAGGAGCCACTGCCACTGGGGCTTGGACAAAGGTCCCCTCTTCCTGCTTTCTGTCCTTTCGGTGCCCACTCGGGGGATGGCGCCAACAAGGGTCTGTCCCAGGGCCAAGAAGGAAGGCATGAGGCTTAGATGGTGTGAGGGATCTCCTCCAGGTTTTAGCACAGCAACCACAGTGCTGCTGGGTGAGTGGAGAGGCGGGCAGGCGGCCAGCCAGGGGAGAGCGTCTATTGGAACTTGTGGTGGCTGCAGGCTCAAGGACCCTTGCCTCCTTCCCTGCACCCTCAGTCCTCAGCCCTCTGAGCCATCTCTTGAACAATATCTCCAGCAATCTCAAAATTCTCCTCTCCCCTTCAGGAGGTCTTCCAGGATTTACAGGGGGAAGCACGGCTGAGTAAAGGAATTCCAGCACCACGTGACAACCATCTCCCTCATCAAGACTGGCATCCTGGGATGTGGCTATCCCTGACCTTCTGGCAGAATGAAGAGAAAAGTCTGAACCAGGCAGTCCACCTTCCCCCCTGTAGCACTCTTATCAGGCCATGGAGAAGAATAAGAGCTAACATTAACTGAGCTTTTGCTAGGGGCCAGACCTTTACGTACATTATCTCATTGAATCCTTGTGCTAAGTACTATTACTGTTCCCAGCATGGGAAACAGAAGCTTAGAGTGGTGAAGTCACCTGCTCAATGGCTGGAAGAGGTGAAGTAACCTACCTCAAGGTTGTTCAGGTAGTTAGTGGTAGGACCGGAATTTGAACCCAAGCAGTCTAAACCCCAAGATTCATTTCACCAAAAGCAGAAACCAGGGAGTAGAATCCTGATCCCTGCAACAGGTCAACCGAGCCAGGACCAAGTCATCGCTTCATTCCTACAAAGGATTCTTGTTGATGAAGGTAACAAGGAAGAAAGACGAGACTGGCAACAGGGAAGAAGAATGTATCGATGAAGAGGTGACGAGGAAATTCCTGCCTAGCAGTCGCTAAGTTGTTCATTCATTAATCCATCATCCATCTCAGCAGCTCTGTTGAGTGGCCATAGAGTGTAAAGAACATGAGCTCTGGAGCCTGACAGACTGAGTTCAAATCCCGGTTCTGCCATGACTTCCCGTGTGACCTTAGGCACGTTGCTGCACTCCTCTGAGCCTCAGACTTCTTATCAATAAAAGGAGGATAATAAATTATCTATCTTATAGGGCTGCTGTAAGAATACATGTTGTAATACATAGGAAGTGGTTTGTATGGTGCCTAGTACAGAATGAACACTCAGTGAATGTTGGCTATTATTATTATTACTTCTATTCCTGTCCAGGTGCTGGGCTGTGGTACTAGAGTTACACAGATGAATGGGACTGCCTCTCTGATTGAAGAGATTGGTGGAAGAGATAGAGATAGACAGACACAATGTAATAGGTGCTGGGAGTGGGGCCTGTACAAATAGCCATGAGAACACTTACTGTGCCTGAAGGACTAAGGAAGGCTTCTCGGAGGAGGTGAACTTATCTGAGACTTGAAGGATAAATAGGAGCCTATCAAACAGATAGGAAAAGAAGAGATTAAGCCGGCCTGGCGCAGTGGCTTACACCTGTAATCCCAGCACTTTGGGAGGCCAAAGTGGGTGGATCACAAGGTCAAGAGTTCGAGACCAGCCTGGCCAACATAGTGAAACCCCGTCTCTACTAAAAATACAAAAATTAGCTCGTGTGGTGGCAGGTGCCTGTAGTCCCAGCTACTTGGGAGGCTGAGGCAGGAGAATTGCTTGAACCCGGGAGTCAGAGATTGCAGTGAGCCAAGATTGGCCAAGATGGCTCCACCGCACTCTAGCCTGGGCAACACAGTGAGACTCTGTCTCAAAACAACCAAACAAACAAACAAAGGGGTGGGTCACACCTGTAATCCCAGCACTTTGGGAGGCTGAGGCGGGCAGATCATGAGGTCAGAAGTTCGAGACGAGCCTGGCCAACTTGGTGAGACCCCCATCTCCACTAAAGATACAAAACATTAGCTGGGTGTGGTGGCACACACTTGTAATCCCAGCTACTTTGGAGGCTGAGGCAGGAGAATTGCTTGAACCCAGGAGGCGGGAGGTTGCATTGAGCTGAGATTGCACCATTGCACTCCAGCCTGGGCTACAGGCGATACTCCATCTCAAAAAAAAAAAAAGAAGAAGAGATAAAGCCATTTCAGCTAAGAGAACAAAGAATGCAAACTGCTCTTGTGTGAAGGAGGCATCCTTAAGGGAGCAGTGTGGGTTCTGGCAGCCAGGAGGTGCTGGGTCTGGCTCTAGTGTTGGGTGTTGGGTGGGGACAGCAGAAGGAGTTAGGCTCTGTACCTGGGTGGGGCCTCCATGCTATTCCAAGGGCTCTGCATTTTGTCTTCCAGACAGGAAGGGTTTTGGGTAAAGGCAAAGTGTGGATTACATGTAAGACACTCTCAGCTAACCAGAATTTGAGAATTTAGATTGGCTCCATCTGGGCCTGGGAAAAGTGGACCCAGCCATCCTCCACAGGATAGTAATCCCAAGAAATCAGAATCTTGTCCTCAGAAGAAAGTGGGGACAGCGAGGGTGAGCACCAGGGGCCTTCGCTGTTCCACTGACCAAAACCTTTGGAGACACAGATCCTGAGTCCTGCCTGTGACGGCGGGAGGCTCTAGAGCAGTGATTCTCAAACGTCAGCCTGCACTGGAATCCCCTGGGGACCCTGTTAAAAGGCAGATTCTGATTCTGCAAGGCCGGGGTGGGGCCTACGAATGTGCATTTCCAACAAGCCAGGCCCTCCCCTCCCCTCCCCACTGTGAGATGCCGCCGATCCAGGAACCACACTTTGAGTGGTAAGTATCTAGAACCGTGGTCTGCCATCCTGGCAGTGCATTCGAGTCACCTGGGGGAAGTTTTCAAAAGAAAAAGAAGAATGCTAGGGCCTCATCCCAGACCAATTAAATCAGAATCTTTAGGGGTGGGGCCTGGGCATCCACAGCTTTGAAAGCTCCCAAGTGACTCTGCTGCATGGGGAGGATGTGAGAGGAAACTGCCTCGGAACGTGCCTGTTCAGGCTGGGGCAGGGGGCTCAGAACACCCTTCCCAGCGGATGATCTGGAAATAGAATGCGGTGCACACAGAGTCCCAGCCCATGCCCTGTGAACGGCATTCCTGGTAACCCCAGAAGGGCAACCAAGGGGTATCCATATCAGGAAGGGAAAGGGGCAGGAAGGGCAGCCTCCTCTCAACTCTGTCCCCGCCAGCCTCTTGGAAGTGGCTTTGTCCAGTGTCTGAGGCACTAGGCTAAATATAGCCCGGGCTGGGGGCTGAATTCAGGCCATTGAAGCCTCTTGATTGCCCCCGCCCCAGCCTCAGAATGCAGAGAGAGGCTGGGGAAGAGGAGGCTGGGAAAGAAGGGAGAAGGAGTGAGGAGTTGGGGAGGAGGCAGGAGGTAGTTTGCTTGGCCAGTTGGAATGAGAAATCTGAAAAAGCTCATCTTTTAAAATGAGGGTGCAATGTGGGGGGAAAAGGGAGAGCTATTCTTTACCTAGTGCTGAACTATCACACCTGTAATCCAAGCACTTTGGAGGCCAAGGCGGACGGATCACCTAAGGTCGGGAGTTCAAGACCAGCCTGACCAATATGGTGAAACCCCATCTTTAAAAAAAAAATGAAATGTATGTTAAAGCCCTAACCCACAGTGAGACTGTTTTGGAGACAGGGGCTTTAAGGAGGTAATTAAAGTTACATGAGGTCTTAAGGGCGGAACCCTGATGCCACAGGATTAGTGCCTTTATAAGAGGAAAAGACACTAGTGCGTGCTCTCCCAGCACCCCAGCTCCTCTTGCCCCCACGTCCCTCTTCTCCCTGTGTCCTTCCGCCTCTAGCGCATGCACCAATGAAGGGCCTTGTGGACCCTGTGGTCTCAGGGTACATAGCAAGAAGGCAGCCAGGAAGGGAGCCCTTGCCAGACACTGAACGGGCCAGAACCTTGGTCTCTGACTTACAACTTCCAGAACTGTGAGAAAATCTGTTTCTGTTTTTTTGAGATGAAATCTCACTGTTGCCCAGGCTGGAGTGCAGTGGTGCGATCTCGGCTCACTGCAACCTCCGCTTCCTCGGTTCAAGAGATTCTCCTGCCTCAGCCTCCCGAGTAGCTGGGATTACAGGCATGTGCCACTACACCTGGTGGTGTTTTGTATTCTTAGTAGAGACAGGGTTTTGCCACGTTGCTCAAGCTGGTCTCGAACTCCTGACCTCAGGTGATCTGCCTGCCTTGGCCTCCCAAAGTGCTGGGATTACAGGCGTGAGCCATCGTGCCTGGCCCAATTTCTGTAGTTTAAGCTACCCAGTCAGTGGTGTTTTGGTATGGCAGCCTGAGCCAAGACATCTTGTAAGCAGAATCTGCCCATCCCTTATCCTTTTATCCATTTCTCGACATTGACATTTGTGTCGTGTCTGTAGATTGACTAGAGCAGACTGCCCTGCCCAGTGTGGGTGGGCCCCGTGCAGTCCATCAGAGGCCCGGATGAAACAAATAGATAAGGAAGAAGTCACTCTTACCTGAATGCTTGAACTAGGACATTGGTCCTCCTGTCCTCTGATTGGAACCTACGTCACCAGTGCTCCTGGTTCAGGCCTTTGGTCTTGGACTGGAACTATGCCACCAACCTTCTTGGGCCTCCAGTTTATAGACGGCAGAATTGGGAATTCTCAGCGTTCATAATCACATGAGCCAATTTCTTAGAATAAATGTCTTTATTATGTATGTGTGTATCTATATTAATTTCCTTCCTTCCTTCCTTCCTTCCTTCCTTCCCTCCTTTGCTCCCTCCCTCCTTCCCTCCCTCCCTCTTTCCTTCCTTCCTTTCTCCCTTTCTCTCTGTCTTCTGTTGGTTCTGCATCTCTGAGGAACACGTGCTAATGCGCCTTCCCTTCCCTCAGTGTTGCTCGTCCTAGTTTCCCACCCAGTGCGCATGAGGAAGTTCTTGCAACCTCAACACCATCCCTACAGCTGCAACTAGACATGTGCCTGAGAACCCCCAACCCACAAAAGAACATCTCTTAAGAGAGGCATGGGTGGGGGCCGGGGGACACAGCAGAGACTAGGCCAGCCTCACCCTTGGCCTCTTGCACACCCACCCCTCTCATACAATGTTACTCAGGCAGACAGGTACCCCAGGAGCACACACAGCCTCGCCTACAGACACCCAGCATCCCTGGCACACAGCGCGCTGTGGCAAGAAACCCACCCCCAGGAAGGCAGGCTCTGTGGCTGGTCCCCACCCGGCCCGCTCAGTGTTTAAGTGGTGAGTTTTCGCAGCAGCAAGGCCAGAGGCACATTAAGGATTAACTTCCTGGCTGCAGCCAGCCTGGCTCAGCCTTCCTGTTAGAGGATTCTGTGGGCAGCCTCCACCCAGAGACACAGCTCTGCAAAACCACAGGCCCCCTCGCAGGCCTGGGCCCCCACCCCCCCAGCAAGCCCCCTCTGGCGCCCAGGCAGGAGCTGTTCCTACACCCCCTGCCGAGGCCCTTCCAGATATCTCCCAGCACAGGCCAGAGACTTGAGGGGTCTGAGGCTGCGGGGAGGTGTGGCAGAGCTGTCTCAGTTCCCACCAGCACTGACGGTTAACAAGTCTGAAGGCCTAACTGGTTTGGGGAGCGGGGCGGCAGACCCCACCCTATGCCATCCTCAGTCCAGATTTGGTGGTTTGGAAGAAAAGCCTCATGACTTTCAGAGCCCGCACCCTGGGGAAGACAGTCCCTACCCCTCAAAGGCCCTGAGCTGATGCAGGAGGCACAGCGCCTGCCTTCAGACCCCTGATCTGATGGGGAGGTGTGGATGCCCTGGAGATGGGTGAAAGGATGTTAGCTGTGCTGGGACAGGTGCGGGGGCGGGGGCTGGGGTGGGAGACGCAGGGAGAAGAGGGTGTGGCGACAGGGCCAGAGCTGGCATCACTGCAGGTTTCTCTGAGTTACCAGGAGAACCCCAAGGCAGGAGCTGTGTTTTGCACCTCTCGTAAAGCAGGGGCCCTTGTCTTCCTCGCTCCATGTCCGGCCGCAGGGCCAGGGCCCCGGGAACTAATGGGCCGCTCCTCCCCTAGCTGCCCCTAACTGGCAGAGATGTTTCCAGGCCGCCTCAGGGCCCAGACCAGTCCAGCCTGTCTCCAAGCAGCAGCCCCTCTGACTGGGCTCTGGGTATTGCCTCCGTCACCTCACTTCTGCTCTGCTCGCGTTTGCCTCACAGCCTCTAGTGAACCAGAAAATCAGCCCGAGGTTGGGGGTGAGAGGTGGGTAGTCAGTGTGCCGAGGGGAGGGGAGCCATTAGGGAGCCGCGCTGCTGCAGGACTAGGAGGATTCTAATCGATGGGCTCATGTTATATTTATCAGCCACAGTACTTAGGTGCTGCCCTAAGCAGGACTAATGGCCTCCCCATTGGAGACGCCATTACAGGAAGTGTGTTGGGGGGAGGGGTGCAGAGAGGAGATGGGGACCTGGCAGGGTCTACTTCTGCCAACTCAGCCCACCCCCAGCCCTTGGCACAGGGGCCTCAGTCCTGCAGGCTGCGGGGAACAGATGAGGCTGGCACGGAGGGTGCCCCATACTCTTCCCCTCTTCCCCACGGTCTGACTGGGAGAAGTCGCCCAGAGACCTTAGCCAGAAAGTCACCCAGTCACCCCTGCCCTTCCTGCTTCCCTCAACTGAAGCCACGCCCTCTCCCCCCTCCACTGTCCGATGACAGCCATGTGGGCCAACCAAGTGGTTCATCTTTTCCTGGGGTGGAGCCAGTAGCGGTTGCCACGGTGATCTTTCAGGGTGGTGGGTGGAGGGGGGGGTCTGGATTCTTCCTGTAAGAGCTTTAATTGCTCATTTATTTAGGGCAATTAGTCCCTGGCGACCCTCCCTTCCTTGACCCTGGCAATGGCTATTCTCAGCTCACAAAACATTCCACCAAGATGGGGTATGGGGCCTGGTCCAGAATGAATGGGCGGGAGGGGAGGAGGCAGGGTGTTGGGACAGAAGCTCTGAAAGTCTGAGAACCCACATTTAGAGGTTGACCTGGTCACACCGCTCTGTGTCCTGTCACTGGCCCTTGCTCCCAGCATCCTCTTGGCCTCTCTGGCCGCCCACTCAGCCCTGGGGGTGGACCTGCCCCTCCACGCTCCCAACCTTGGTGGCCTCAGGACAGCTGCACTCCCCACCAATGGCACTACTGTCCTCCCTGGCCAGCCCCCAGTGGTGGCTGGCTCGCGCTGTAGCTCTGTCTCTCCTTGTAGGCAGCTGCTCCAAGAACTGCAGCACTCAGGGTAGCCCCTCCTGTCCTGCCAGGTCCCACCTTGTCCCAGCTGGTGGCCACAGCGTTCCCTCATCCTGAGCCCTGCTCTGCACTCCAGCACCCTGCTGCCCCCAGCATCTTAGTCCAGACCACTAGAACTGTGCCTCTGGAAGGCTTTCACTGCACAGAGGGGGGAAACCGAGGCCCAGGGAGAGGAAACCAGGCCGGGCTCCTCCGTGAGCCGGAGGCAGAGCCGGGTCTAGAACTCGGAGGCGCTGCTTCCCGGGCTCGTGCTCATGGCACCACTGTGACATCTCCTCTTTTAGGCCGCCCCTGCCAATGGCCGGTCTCTGTGGTCTCTGTCTTCGGCCCATCCTGATGATGGAGCCTCCTGAGGCCCGTCCATTGCAGCTCCTCAGCGATGCTCTGGCTCCAACTCTGGCCCTGCGGCTCCTCCAGGCCACAGACACCTTTCCTTGCCTTCTCCCTGCCCCACTGTCCTGCCCTCTGGGCCCTGAACTCTCCCTCTCTCAGGGGCCCTTCACCTCCCTAGGCAGGGGACCCTGGGCAGTGGGAGCAGGGAGAGCCCATTTAAAGCCCTTCCTCTGGCCAGACCTGGGGAACTCCCATTTCATCTGCATCTTCCCCCTCGCCCAAGGGCCTCTGGGTCTAAAGCTGATGCAAGCAGTGGGGCCTTGGGGCTCAGACCCCTTTGGTTTCGTTTTGTTTTTTCTCCCTTTCGGGTTTAGAACCTTTTTTGTTGTTGTTTTTTAAGACAAGGTCTTGCTCTGTCACCCAGGCTGGAGTGCAGTGGTGCTGGCCCTGCTCCCAGCATCCTCTTGGCTTCCCTGGCCAGTGACCGAGGTCCACTGCAGCCTTGTTCTCTCAGGCTCGAGCGATCCTCCCACCTCGGCCTCCTAAAGTGCTGGGATTACAGGCGTGTGCCACTGTGCCCGGCCTGGAACCATTTTTGTAGGGCAAGCCACACGACTGCCTGGAGCTCCTTGTGAGGAAGGATCACCCACGGAACCGGCGACTTGGCCAGCTCCCTGTCCTTCTCCTCTAGACCCGGCTCAGGCCCTCTCCACCTCCACCGGCGTGTCTGCCACGCCAGCCTCCTTCCCTTCAAGTGTTCCTTCCTGTGGCCCTGGAAGAGCCCTACATGGGGACATGAGGGGGTGGGGGGTAGTGCTCAGGGGTTTGGGGATGGAGGATCAGGGGAGGCTGCCTGGACTCAGCCTTGGTGTCTCCTTGGCTCTGGGACAAAGAGAGCCATGTCGGGAGTGACCTCACCCTTCGGGCATCCTCTGTTGGACAAAATGCCAATTGTTCCCCAGACTGGAGGCAGGAGGCGGAGGATGACACTGCAGTCCTTGGACCCTCTTTGGAGCCCCTGCACTCTTGTCCAGGGCGGCTCAGCATGGGGTGGGCAGGCCAGCGCAGTGAGCCAGGCCTGGCCCAGTGTGGATGGCAGGAGAAAGGCTTGAAATACCTGTGAAGAAGTCCCTTGTACGGTCTAACCTCAGTGTGGGGACATGAAGGCTCACTGCTCTGAAGCTAGATAGAGGTAGAGACTCTTTGCTTTCCGCTCTTCTGTTTTTCCAGCTTTGGCCTCGTTTGGGGGGAAGCTTTTCTTTTATTTCCTGAGACAGCAGTAGTTTTCAATATTTCTTTTCAAAAGTCTTGAGACCCTTCAAATAAAATCTTCCTGGAAGTCTGATCAGTAAAGCAGATGAAGGTGCAGCTACTTTGGCTGAGGTGGTAGGGATGGTGGGGTTGGGGGCAGAGACCTCCTCAAGCCCCTTCCCCCATTCCTCATCTTGCCCCGTTTGAGCTCTTAGTTTAGATTTTCTTCTGGGGGTAACTAAGCTTCAACTCTCTTTGCCCCCCTGCTCCATCCTCCTATATCACCTTGCCCATCGTGGTTCCGTACTCCTACCTCTCCCTGAAAATGAACTTCACCTCCCGCTACACACGCATTCTTTGCTCATCCATGTCTCTCTGTACTTTCATAATCCTCCTCCTCCAGGAAGTCCTCCCTGACCTCTACTTTATGTCACTCTCCCTGGCCTCAGTTCATAGCTCCCTAAGCTGACTTCTGTCAAGGCCCTCCTTATATGGGGCTTCCTTAAGGCTCTCCTTTCTCTTAGAAGCTCCTTGAAGAGAGGGAACTTGTCTTTTCATCCTAGAATCCCTGCTTCCTGGCTCACAGCCGAGCCTCTGGAAGGCAAGACATGAATGGCCCAGAGGGAAGCACTCAGTCTAGGGTTGGGTGAGGCCTTGTGTGTGCTTGGTCGGGCAAACACTCTAGACCGTCAAAGTTGTGCCCACCCCCATGTATCCAGACAGCCCAGCGCAGACACTTACCTCCCCCTCAAGAGCCACCACCCTCTCTCAACTGCAAGCCCCCATATGGGGTGGAATGGGGCATGGGGGGGCGGGAGAGAAGACTGCCCTCCAGATGTTGTTGGAAATCCAACACGTCCCCTCCACCCTCCCTCTCCCACTTCCCGCTCCATTTCCCCTAAATATTTACTGATTTTTATTTACATTCTTTGCCCGAGGTGCCCAGCCCCTGTCAGGTCCCATTTGCGTGTCCTCGTTCCCTGCTGCCAGCTCCCCTCCTCATCCCTCAAATCCGGAGCCAGGAGTTGTGTGTGGTTGGGTGTTGGGGGTGGTGAAACCTGCGGGCTGGTAGCTCTGGGGAGAGCTGGGCAGGGGGGTGCAGGGAGGGATAGGTCAGCAACAGGGGCAGCTTGCCTGCAGACTCCCTCCTGCCCCCAATCTGGGATCGCTTTAGCCACCCCGCTTTGTTTCACAGGGACTTCTGGAAGGGACTGATGGATACCAGATGCTAGGAGCACCATCACCCAGGGAGGACTCTGAAGGTGGGGAGGAGGGAGAGCTGGGATAGACGAAACGGAGGTGACACGATTCTGTTCCTGGTATGTTCGGTGGCTACTTGGGAGCTGCCCACCCACTGTGGTCCTCCTTTCCCCCAGTGACCAAGGAGCCTGGAAACATGATTTTCCACTCCATTCCCAGGCTCCTGGCCCCACTTTCCCTTCATCCCTCTTAGTTATTGAACCAATGTTTATTGAACACCTACTATGTGCCAGGCACTGTCTCTTTTACTGGCACATCAGCAAAACAACAAACCACTATTCTTGCCCTACAGAGCTTGCTCTCTTGCGGGAGAGAGTAAATACATCAGGGAGGATGTTAGAAAGTTGTAAGTTCCATGAAGAGGGGAAAAAAGCAAGGCAGAGGAAGCCAGGAGGGCCAAGAATGTGGCTAGGGAAGGGATGCAGTTTTACATATCAGTGTCAGAAGGTGAGACTTGAGCAGAGCTTTGAGGAGAGAGAGAATGAGCGTGTCGCTGGGTAGGGAAGGCGGTTCCAGGCAGACGGAACCGCCTAAGGAGCGCGCGATGCACTGAGGACTGGGGAGGAGGCCAGCATGGCCTCAGCAGTGGGAGCAGCGGTGGGGGGCGTAGGAGAGGAGAGCAGGGAGGAAGGTCTGTGGTTTTTCTGAGTGGGATGAGAGCCTCTGGAGGGTTCTGAGTAGAGAGGGATACCACCAGACCTGTTAATGCCACAGGGTGATTCCTGCCTCCCTTGCAACACCCCCTCCACTTTGGTCACACTGCCTTTCCTTATCTTGCTGGCTCCTGCTTGTCAGCTACCCTGGAATGTGATCTTCTCTCCCTGTGATTCTCTGCCTGGACTATCTGCCTCCCAGGTAGCCTGTGACTTCTATAAAGTTCATCTCCTCCAGGAAGCCCTCTAGGATTGCTCAGAGGAGGCTGACTGGCTCTGCCCGGACAGTAGATGTCCTTTCCTTTCTCTTTCCTTTCTCTGGGAGGGACGCTAAAAAGGGAGATGGTGATGCCTTCCTCAAATAGCCAATATCCTGCCTCCCATGAGGCTTTCTCCTGAGTTTTCCATGGACACTTCAGTCTTCCCTTTCCTTCCTCTTCATCCTTCTCCTTCCTACCAGAGGCACCTTCCCCCGATCCCGATCCCGTAAGCATGTAAGCAAGGGACTGAAGCCTCCCACTTCTCTTCTCTGGGACGTGCCTAAGGAGAACCATTTCAAAAGTAAAGACGTAGTAAGCACTGGGCTCCCCAAACCCAAAGAACACAGCGAGAGCACAGCAGCGGTGGGAATGCGGTGGGACTGCGGTGGGACTCGCTGCAGTAACTGGCACCCTCGCCCACACCCAGCCGCCGGGAGCTGCTTGCTATGGAGCAAACTCTGTTTTCAAATAGTGACCGATTGCTGGCCCACGCACAGAGCTGGTGGCATCCTGTACCAGTAGGGCACAAACTGTGGCTTCCCCAGCTAGCTTCGGGGACTTAACCATCTTCCCACCCTGGGCAGCTGCAGGCTCTGAGCTCTTGGTCCTGGCTTGGTAAATAACCATTTTCCCATGCCAGGGGGCTGAGGGCTCTGAGCGCCTGGTCCCGGCTGGCTTGGTTAAGGCTTTGCTCACTCATTCGGCCCTTACTCAAACAACTATTTATTGAGCACCTACTATGTGTCGGGCACCAGGCTAGGCTGAGGATACAGAGAAAGCAAAGATTTGGCTCTTGCCCTCATGGAGCCTGCAGTTTAGTGGGGAGCAGACATCAATCAAATAGCCACCCAAATGCGGTCAAGATGACAGCTATAAGTCAGTGCAAAGAAAATGAAGAACATGATGCCCTAAGAGTATGTACAGGAGATCTGACCAGCCAGGGAAGCTGGGGGCTTCTCCAGCGAGGTGATGTCTGAGCTGAAACCCAAGGGGATGAAAGAACAGCCCAGGCAGAGGAAACCATATGTGCAAAGGTCCTGTGGCCGGAGGGAGCACGTACAACGTGCTGGGAGAAGTCAGACGAGGCCGGAGTGCAGAGAGTAGAGTGCGAGGTGAACAGAGACTGATGACTCACGGCCTTCTAGGTCACTTTTAAACCCTTGACCCAAGAACAGAGGCAGCCTCTTTGCACTGTGGAGTTGTGTTGGGTGTGGAGGGGGTGACATGATCATCTCAAGTTGGCTGCAGATCAGGGGTAATGAGAGCGGAGGAGGGAATCCAGTTAGGAGGCGGTGGCAGTGGTCCAGGAGAGAGCTGAGGCTGGCTTGAACTAGCAGTTGGCAGGGGATTAGATAAGGGTAGTGTTAAGAATGACGGCTGGATTCCTGCCTGCAGCGTTTCTCACCTGTAAAGAGGAAAGAAACAGCTCGGCTTTCTCCTGGCAATAAATGAATTAACCAGACACAACTTCTCAGGCAGGCATTGGTATGAGCTGTGAGAGTAGGGTGGCTTGCTCTCCCCAGGCAGGTAGTTGTACCTTGGTTCTATCCCACATCCTTCAGGCTACCCATGCCCCTAAAGAACCTGAAGATAAAATCTTGTACTAGAAACCGCAGTGAGTGCGATTTAGGTGAGACTGCTGCCAATAGGGCTGGAGGAATGCTGCTGGTGGAACCAGGGGCAGGGGATGAAAGAGGAGACAGGATCCAGGTGGAGGGCCACGTGCCTGGAGCACAGGAGAAAGGCTGTAAACACCTCACCAAAGAGTTTAGGATCCGGTGGAGCTGGCGGTGGCCTGGGAATTAGGAGAGCCCAGATGGAGGAGCTTCAAAGGAGATGCCGTACTCTGTACCTGCAAAGGTGACGCTCTTCAAAAACCTCCACCTCTTACAGCTCACCTCCTGGAGCCCCTGTTTGATGGAGGAAATAGAGCATACCCGGAACACAGGGAGATGGAGGGGCCAGGATGCAGGGTGTAGGCACAGGAGCTGGCCAGGCACATAGGGAACATGCCTGTCGGGGTGAAGTTGACCTGAGGGGTCTTCCTAGAGGAGAAGGAAGAGGTAGAAGAAAAGGAGATATTCAGATGGGTTTGGGGAATGCTGGATATGTCAGTCTTCTTTGGCTCAGCTGGAGTTTGCTCATTTAAGCTGACTGAGTTGAATGTTGAGTGATATTGACACCCCCCACCCCACCCCACCCCACCCCCAGTTCAGCACCTCCTTCTGGGATCCCATGTTGCTGTCAGTTTCCAGGCCTTTAGTCGAATGATGGCGGGCTCATCATTCAGCCCCCTCATTACCCTTTCCTCCTCTCCTGCTCCAGTTTAGAACTCTACCCACTTTGGAAGATCTGCATGCTCTGCTCCCTGTGCTCCCACCTGCTCCTCCCTGGCCAAGGCCCAGAGTGGCCCCCATAGTGAGCACCCACTTGGCTTGTCTACTGTGCCTCTGGTTCACACGCTGGCATTTGGGGAGGGACTGAGCCATCTTGGTCTTCCCTGAGTATTGCTCTACCCCAAAGGAGGCTCCTGGTAGGGGGCAGGGACAAGCCTTGGCCTTAGGTGTGGAAGGCCAGTGCAGGAAGGATTTCCTGGGCTGCAAGGCGGGGACAGCTGAGGGTGTGGAATTCGAGGAATCAACTTGTGTGCTCCCTGTCGTGAGGAAGTCCATGGCTGAGGACTTGGCTGGGGGAGGGTATTGCCTCAGAGAGGAATAGGGACCACAGCAACAGACAGGCAAGCAAATGGCTGTCAGTGCTACCACACAGTCAGACGGGACATTTGCATCTCACTGTGAACACAGCACCTGGCCCAGAGTGGGCCTTCCGTGAGTGCCTGTAGAGAGAAGAGAGGTTTTGGTTCCCAGTTCAGTGTCTCTTTTAGGCTTCCTGAACCTCTAGTTCCCTGTCTACCAAATGGGGTGGCAATCTCTACTTCCTATCTTACCAGACTGTCTGAAGAACAAACTAACCCATGATGGCAAAAGTGCTTTGTAAACACTTTGTAAACTCTGTATGAAACATCCAGAAGGCCGGAGCCCAGCGCAATGCCTGGCCCACAGTGGCTGCTCAGTATTGAATACATGAATGAATTACCTAATCCCTACCAGAATGTAGGCACCACATAAGCACAGACACAGCCTGTTACTCCTCAGCACCGTTTCCCCAGTTCCTAGCATGGGTAAGCTACCTGCCAAGTATTTGCATGGAATGAATGAATGAATGAATGAACGAATGAGGAAACTTAATCCTAACTTAGGGGATCTTCTAGAACTTTGGAGGTGGTGAGGCTGATACCACAGGGCAACAAACCACACTGGCTCAACAACCCCGAAGGCGGCTATTATTTCCCCACTTACAGATGAAGAAACAGGCCCAGAGAGATTGAGTGTCTCACCCAAGGCCCACAGCACCTAGTCAGTGATGGATCAGGATGGGAACCTGGGACTCAGCCTCCAATGCTCATGCTTTTCCTACCACACAAGGGGATCCGGTGGAGCACTGGCCTCTGTGACCATCCCCTGGACAAGCTGGAATGTTCTTTTGCTGTGGGAGGGTATCTGATCATTACACAGCATCTCAGTGACTCTGCAACAGGAGGCTGCTGGGTTCAATAGGAGGCCAAGATTCACTCAGAATGTGTCAGGTCCAGAAACACACACGTGCCCAGGACATCTGTGTCCAGATGAAGAGACTGGATGCAGAGAGGAAGCTGCTGATGGACTCTCTGACCCATGAGTCTCTGTCATGTCTGCACACAGCTGGCACCTTCCCTTTGCATCCTGAGCCAGCATGGCCGCCTGAGTGCTCCCACAGACCATGTTCCCTTGGGCAGGGGTGCATCACACCACCTCTGCCCTTCTCCCCGACTGAACTTCAGGCTCTATTGCAGCTCACTGCTTCCCGAAGTGTGTTCTGTGGGACTATGTCTTGCGCTGTTTGTAGACATTGCTTGCAAAAAATTGCCTGTGTTGGAAAAAGTTTGGGAAAGGTGCATCACCTGGCTTCATGCTGACCTCGCAGGACTTCTCAGAACCCTTATTATGTTCACATGGAATGTGAATCTCTAAGGCCTGGGAGCTTCAGTAAAGAGCATTTTCAAAATTTATTTTGGCTCCAAGCTGTTTCTTCAGGAGCATCTCTTGGGACTGATGTGCCCCAGGGCACAGTGGGGGAGTCATTGCTGTAGCTATGGAGAGTCCCTGAAGACGGTTCAGCAGAGTCAGAGGATCTGATCAGTGTCTTAGGAAGACTGTCGTGTGGACTGGAGGAGCCAAGACGGGAGGCAGAGAGGGCACTTAGGAGGCTGCATCGACAGTCTGCAAAAGAGGAAAAGAGCCCTCCCTGCCAGCCGGGCACCGTGCCAAACTGGGGTATCTGTCTTCAGTGAGCTTGCAGTTGAAGCAGGTAGGCTGAGCACCCACTGGGAACTCTCCTCCAAGGCGGAAGATGCTAAGTGCTGCAAACGGAACTGCAGCCAATCCAAGAAGACTCCTGATCATTTATTCAACTGGCACTCCGTGGCTTTGGCCAGCTTCCTTTCATTTTCCTTTTCAGGAATCAATAAATAATTTGAACTTGTCAGGTGGTACTTTGTTGTTGTTTTTTTAAATCCTCATTGATAGGGTTCACTCCCTAAAGTCACGTGAGGTCAGCCTACTGCCTCACCGGGGCATTGCAGCTGAATGGGGAGACTTGGCGCAAAGGCTTTAAAGTGGCAAATGCCCAGTTTATATCTAGTCTATTGTGTTGTCACGGGTTCAGTTCTGAGGCACCAAGGACAGCTTAGGTTCAGCCAGGGCTAAGGTACAGGTAGGACATAATAGTATCTGCATCCTCTCCTGCCTGCTAGCCTCTGCCCTTATCTTGCATTCACTCTGCCGCTCTACTCCACAGGATAACGTAATGGGCTAATGCCGAACCCCTTCTCTCTCCCAAGGTGGATCAGGGAGCAACCAGGTCCCCAGAAACACTAGACAAGAACACAGTCTCAAATCTTCACTGTCCCTCCAAAGAGTCAGTGTGGGAGTCTGCCTGTTCTGTATTAGTCTTCCGTCTTCAGTTTGGCTATTCATCCAGCTATTGTGGCTGTCAGGATACTTTAGAGCGAGCACTGGGCTGGGAGTCAGGACATTTGGGATCTGGTCCTGCCTCTGCCGCTACTGCATGACATTCTCTGGGCCTCAGTTTCCTCGGATGGCTAATAGGTATTAGGGTCTTTTCCTTTGACTTGCTGTGATCCTCCTGAAGCCCCTTCCTCCGGAAATCATCTCTGGGTTCACAGTCGGGGGACATTGAAAACACCTTGGGAGGCCGAGGCAGGCGGATCACCTGAGGCCAGGAGTTGGAGACCAGCCCGGCCGACATGGTGAAACCCCGTCTCTACTAAAAATACAAAAATTAGCCGGGTATGGTGGTGTGCGCCTGTAATCCCAGCTACTCGGGAGGCTGAGGCAGGAGAATCGCCTGAACCCGGGAGGCGGAGATTGCAGTGAGCTGAGATTGCGCCACTGCACTCCAGCCTGGATGACAGAGCAAGGTTCCGTCTCAAAAAAAAAAAAAAAGGAAACACCTTCTCCTCTTGCCCCACCTTCTCCTCCTGCCCCCACAGGTTGAATTGGAATGAGATCCCTTCCCTCAGTCCCTCTTCTCTCTTTGGAACCAGCCTGGAAAACACATTTGTTTCCAACATAAAAATCTAGTTGAGTCACTCCCGTCCTCAACAGCCTTCTGTAGCTCCCTATCGGTTTCAGGATAAAAGCATCTTTGGAATGACATAAAAGGTCCTTGGTGATCCAGCCTCTGCCTACTCTCCAAGCACCTCTCCTGCTTCTTGGCCACATTAGGCTTCAGCTTCCTGAATCTCATTGCAATTCCCCAAAAGGTTCATGTCCTACCTCTGTGCCTCACACACACTGTTTTTTTTCTGTTCTCAGAGGAGTTTCCTCCTGTTCATTTATCCCACAAGTTCCTATTTGGCCTTCAAGTCCGGCTCAAGTTCTAGCTCCTCCATAAAGCCTTCCCTATTTTCTGAGCACTTACAAGGTGTCACTCACGGTGTCAAGCAGTCTCCATGCACCATCATTTAATTCTCATAACCCGATGAGGTAGGTGTGATTATTTTTCCCACTTTACAGATGTGGAAACTAAGGCATAGGTAGGACATGCATTCTCCCCTGTCCCCAGCCTCTGCCCCTATCCACACTCACTCTGAAGCTCTGGTTCATGGGGTTAATGCAGTGGGCTAATGCAGCACCCCCTTCAACTTCCCAGGTGGATCGGGGAGCAACCGGGTTCCCTGTAAGTAACTTACCCGGCATCAAAAATGAGCAGTCAGGATCAAGGGTTCTTTCTGGCTCCAAGAGCCCAAGCATTCCCTTACTTCTGGCTCCTGTCCCCGTGTAGATTGCAGCTTGTGTATACCAACCGTCAAAAATCACTCTTTTACTACGTAGTTCTTGTGTGTTTGCATGTCTGTAGTACCCACTAGACTGGAAGCTCCTTGAAGGCAGGGCTGTGCGGATGAAGTTGACATGTGCCTGACACATCACAGATGCGCAATTAATGTTGGGTAAAGATGAAAGAAAGTGGAGGGGAAAAGTTACTGCGTTCCCCACTGGAGTCCACAAAGCCTCTCACCCAAAAGCCTTGTGTAATTAGTTCGTAATTAATTAGCAATTAGTTACCTGTTGCTGCTGTAATGAATTACCACAAACTTAGTGGCTTATAAACAAATTGAGCTCAGAGGTCAGAAGTCTGAAATGAGTCAGCAAGGCTGGTTCCTTCTTAACGGGAGAATTGTCCCTTGCCTTTTCCACTGACTAGAGGCTGCCTGCATTCCTTGGCTCATGGCCCCTTCCTCACATCACTCCCACCTCCAATTCTGTCCTCACACCTCTGTGAGTCTCCTGCCTCCCTCCTTCCCTGATAAGAGGCCTTATGATGACACTGAGTTCATCCAGATCATCCAGGATACTCTCCTCATCTCAGTATCCTTAATTACATCTGCAAAATCCCTTTTGCCATGTAAGCAACATTCACAGGTTCTGGGGATGAGAATGTGAACGTTTTTGAAGGGCTATTATACTGCCCACCACACCGTGGAAACTGAGTCAATTTGGGAAGAATGAAGACTTCTGGAGTTTCAAGTGAGCCCTCTGTCTGGCCTCATCTGTAATCACGGGGATGGGACTATAGAAGGAGACAGTGTTTGTTCTGTCACCCAGGCTGGAGTCCAGTGGCTTGATCACTGCTCACTGCAGCCTTGACCTCCTGGGCTCAAGCAATCCTCCCACCTCAGCCTCCAGAGTAGCTGGGACCACAGGTGCACACCACCATGCCCAGCTTGGGGACATTCTATGAGCCCAGGATTCTACTCCTGAAGCAGGAGAGATTGAGGTCAGACCACAGGAGTACCATCTCCTTTTCTTGCCATGAGCGATACCTGCCCATCCAACTCCAATTTTAACTCTGGCTATCCCCAAAGCCCCCTCACCCTCCACCAAGCTAAAATCTTATTGTTTCTGACACCAAGGCTGGGGCCAGGGCTCGAGACACCCCCTCTCCCATGCTGCCTTTGCCTTCCTCTCCTGGAGCAGGACAGTGGGCTCTGTCTTGGGGATTCTGTATCCAAAGAGCCCCTGCCAGCATGACTCAAATGGGGGCACAGGGACATTTGAGTCCTCCTTGGGTGCCTTCAGCAGGAGAAAAACAAAGGATAATTAATATGTGCCTTTGTTTCTCACTGGAAGATTTTTCAGGGAGAAGTTTGGTAACTTGACTGGGAGATAACATATTTTCATATTGAAATAACATGGGCATGTTATGGAGAAGAATACAAAATTGGCCAGAATTTTGGAAATAAAACTGGAGAATCCATTGCGGGGCAGCCACTGAGGGAAAAGATGGAGGAAACAGCGGGAGCCTCTACTGGGGGCTCTGGGGCAGGGGGCGGGCACGCTGACTTGTTGAGAGAGAAAACAGGTGTGTGTGTGTGTGTGTGTGTGTGTGTGTGTGTGTGTGTGTGTGTTGAGGACAGCCAGGAGGGGAATCTGGGAAGATAAATGGCAAATCTGTGTAGAGTGAGGCCCGGGGGAGGTGGGGGTGAGGAGGATGCGCCTCTGTTCCTTCCATCCAGCTTCCCCGCCCACCCCGCCACCCGCAGTCCTGCCTCCACCACGTCTTCCTTCAGAGCCTTAACTGGGACCTCTTGCAGGAGAGGCAGATGTTTCTAGATGAGGCCAGATGCTGAGAAACAGGGAGGAACTGGCCCCTCTGGGCCTGGATGCAGTGGGGGAATAAAAGCAGGACAGGAAATGCGTGAGAAGGGAGTGTGATCTCCAGCCAGAACGCTCATACGCATGGGCCCAGCGAATCCTCATGGCAACTGGGGAAGCAGGTGTCAGGCCCATTTTACAGATGAGGCAGCTGAGGCTCGGCACCACCATCTCAGCTTCTGAGGCTGCCTAATTTTGCGCCCCACCCCTCTTACCACTCCTTCCACAGTCTGGCTTGGGCTTTCTGCTTCAGGTGGACGATTCCAAGAATCCCCTTCTCTCTCTGCCTCACATAAACCCTTCCTCCCTCTTTTTCCTTGCCTTGGTCCCCTGTGCTCTCCTTTCCTCCTCCTCCAGGAAGCCCACCTGAGACCATTTCCCAGCTCTGTTCTGCTGGTCTGTCTGTCTCTTCTTCTACTTGCTCCCCTCTCGCAATCAGACAGGGAGCGCCCTGTACGCTCAGACTGATCCTCCCGTCTGATCACCTAACTAGTCCAAGGCTCAGGACTTCTCACTTCCAGTCTTTGTTGGGGCAGGGAAGGCTAGTCCCCCATGGCAGGCGCCGGGCATGGGAAGAAGTACAAAGGGAGCCGCCTGGGGGCCCCAGATGAGGAGAGAGTCTTGGCTTCGTCCCCAGCCCCATAAAGAACGATGTTAACGGCCGCTTAGGGAGAAGGCGAGGGGCGATCAAAGGGGTGGCCAGGGGCTCACTACTGAGAGAATGACTCTGTCCACGCTCAGGGTCAATGCTGGTACCTCCTTTCTGCCCCATCAAATGGAGTGAAATACTGGGAGGCGGCTGATGAAAGGAGAGGGGTTTATTCCAGGTCCCTGTTTATTCCTACCCCCAGCCAGACTCCCCATGGACGCCCCTCCCAGCAGAGGTCCATGTCTTCCCTTCGCAGGACACCCCAGCAGCGGTTTGTTTCCTTCTGTGGAGTGAGGACTGAGTGGTATCAACTGGGAGATAAGGAGGGGAAGGGGAGGGAGGCCCCAGCTGGCCTGCAACAACCTGCGCTCCCACCAGCCTGAGCTGCCCAAACCAGGATCCGAGAGAGGCGGGAAGGCCTGCCTGGAAGTGGGAAGTTGGGAAGCAGAGCCAGGCAGGGGGTGCTATGGGGAAAGGTTCAGAGAAAGCCAGCAAAACCCAGGGGCTGGTGGTGGAGACCTGGGTAGAGGGGTCAGAGGTGGTCACAGGTGGGAGTGGGAGGACTGAGGCTGGCACGACCCTTGGTGGGAGCACCCTGTATGTGTCAGGACTGTGGCCCTTGGAGATGGTAAACTCGTTGTTTTATAGGTGGGGAAACAGAGGCTCAAAGGCAAAGAAGGACTTGCCCAAAACCGTATCAGCAGGAGTCAGTGGCAGGGCCAGACTAGGACCCAAGTCCGGACTTGGGAATGAGGAGCAAAGGGCTTGTCTCCAGCACCATGAGTCCACGTAGACTTACGACAATGGAATTCTCTGGAACATTATATCGTACATTTTCATTGCACCTACATTCACCTCGTCCTTCTCCCTGAGATTCTAATACCAGGCTTTTCCCCTTGCATTGCTCCATCCCTGAATCCCAACCCCCAACTCACGTGGGCCTTGCTCAGTCTATAGAACCCGCTGGACCACCCCTGGGAAGGGATGCCGCACCCACCCCGTTCACTCACTGGGAGTCTCCATCCCCCAGGTTTTTCCCTGTCTCCTGCCTCTGGCCACACCATTGATTTTCACAATTAACTGACTCAGGAGAGCTGCAGCATTCTCAGTGTGTGCCTGCCCTGGCCTCAGCTCTGGCTGGTCCCTTACTTTCTCAGAAGTCACTTCCTGGGAGAATGGCTTGTCTGCCCCGGACAGCCCTCCTCCAATACACAGCTCTTGCTTCTCATTCACACACCATGCCAACTGTCCGGAGCCCTCCACAGGCCACGGAACCAGAAAGCAACACGCTCATAAAACATCAGAGCTGGAAGGGACCTTAGAAGCATCCTCTACCCTCTACCTCATTAAACAGATAAGGAAACGGAGGCCCACAGAAGAGAGGTGACTTGTTCGTGGTCTCTCACGGAGGTTCAGAATCTGGAGTTCCTGACCCCAATCTGTATTCTCCACGTGGCTGGTCCATGTGGTTGTCCAGATCAGGTATTTTTGGGTCCAGGGGTCACATAGATTCTGGCTAACTCCCAGACTGCCTTCTGGCAAGACTCCTTTAAGTGGACGGCTTCAGCGCGGGAGAGAGGCCAGAACAGGAAGGTGGAGATAGAGAAGGAGGAGAGAGGGCAGTTCACCCATCCATCAAACCGGTATTGAACATGTCTAATGTGCCAGACCCCCTCACAGAAGTGGAGCTGAGCAAGTCATAGCCCCTGCCCCAGGCCTCTTAGGCAGGGAGGGGGCAGACACCCTGCTAACCACACTACTGTGCGTGCAAGTGCTAGGCTAGCAATTCGAGCAAAGTGCTTGGAGGAGCACAGAGGAGAGAGCAATTCATCCTGCCTGGGCAGGCGGGGGAAGCTTCAGAGATGGTGGAAAGATGAGAGTACAAGTTGCCAGGTGGAGATGGGGAAAAGGGCATTCCTAGCAGAGCTGACAGCAGGAGCCAAGGCTGAGAGGAGGGAAGATCCTTGGTACAATCTGGGCAAGTTGAGCAATCCCCTGTGGCCAGCAACTTACTGGATCCTGAGGGGCAAGTGGCCAGAGAGGGGTTTAGAAAGGTATTCTGTGCCCAACTGTGAGGGCCCTTTAATGTTCTATCTTTTGGAAACTTTTTATTTACTTATTTATTTTTTTGAGACAGAGCCTCACTCTGTCACTCAGGCTGGAGTGCAGTGGCATGATCTCAGCTCACTGCAACCTTTATTTCCCGGGTTCAAGTGATTCTCATGCCTTAGCCTACCAAGTAGCTGAGATTACAGATGTCTGCCACCACACCCAGCTAATTTTTGTATTTTTGGTAGAAAATGAGTTTCACCATGTTGCCCAGGCAGGTCTCGAACTCCTGGCCTCAAGTGATTTACCTACCTCAGCCTCCCAAAGTGCTGGGATTACAGGTGTGAGCAACCACACCCGGCTGATCTTTAAAATTTTTAATTTAAAAAAATTTGTTTCTAACACTGAAATTTCCTTTGATGTGATCAGTAAAAAAGAAAAAGAAAAAAAAATTGTTTAAAGAGAGGGTCTCACTCCATCACCCAGGCTGGAGTGCAATGGTGTGATCGTGGTTCACTGCAGCCTTGAACTCCCAGGCCCAAGTGATCCTCCCCACTCTGCCTCCTGTGTACCTAGTTATAGGCATGTACCACCACACCTGGCTGATTTTATTTCAGTAGAGACAGTGTTTCACTGTGTTATCCAGGCTGGTCTTGAACTTCTGGCCTCAAGTGATCCTCCCAATTTAGCCTCCCAAAGTGCTGGGATTACAGGAGTGAGGCACCATAACGTTTTATCTTGAAAGTACTGGGGTCCATTTTTTAAGGTAGAAAGCGAAGTATTAGCCTGCACTTGAAGAAGTGCACTCCGACAGCAGCATAGAGGAGGGAATTGAGGGGAAGGATCCCAGAGACCCACTGGGAGAGTGCTGGAATTGACACACAGCTGGGGAGGAGAGGTCCCAGGAGGGTCCCATTTCACAACAAAACTGGCCAGATTCCACACCCACGTGCCTGGTCAGATGTGGAATGGGAAAAGGCAGAAGGAGGAGTATCCCCACGTTGCTGGCTTGGGCAGCCAGTGGTTATTGGTACCTTTTGCAGAAAAGTGAGGAATGGGCTGGGGAGGGAGGAATAATGAGCTCAGAGCTCAACACAGTGAGTTAGACGTCCCTGTGAGACAGCTGGTTGGCCATATCACGTAGGCAGGTGGATAAAGGAGGCTGCGTTCAGGATGGTCAGACTTGTGTGGCTCAGAGATCATCTCAAGCTCTGAAGTGAAACAGATCTGGGTTCTAATCCAGCTCCTATGTTCTTGCTCAGGGACCTTGGACAAGTCCCTTATCCTCTCCAAGCCTCAGTAATCTCAGCCATAAAATGGGGAAAGTAATAGGAATGATTAAATGAGACCAAGTTATGGTCAGCTGTGTCACATAGCAACAAGCTCTGGCTGTTTCTCCCTCCACCTTCGACTCCCTCAGTGAAATTCTAGTTCCCCAAATCCGTTTCTACCTAAGAGGGTCCAGACAGAGGACTTCCTCCCCTGCCACTACCTTGATGCCAACCATTGACCAGTCACTGGAGTCCAGCTTCGGGCCTTCAGCTGGCTGCAAAGGACATCAATACAGAGACCCCAAGGGCTGGAGGAAGGGGCAAGCCCCTGCTCCCTGGCTGCGCTAATGGGTCACTGGCAGGGTCTTTTCTCATGTTGAACCCGTCTGGAAGGTGGGCGGGGCAGGTGGGCGGGCCCGTGTCAGGGAGCGTCCAGTGCCCTCCCACCATGCAAATGACACGCAAATGACCCTCAGGCGGCCCTGCCCACCGCAGCTTCCCAGCGCTAGGGTCTTTTCAGCGGTTCTGAAGGGGAAGGGCGCTGGGGAGCAGGAGGCCGTTCGGAGAGAAGCAGCACTCCCCACCCCGCCAGGGCCAGGACCCCACTTTGGTGGGAGGGAGGGGCGAGTCGGCCCTAATGGCTCATGATTCATCGCTGGGCTCTTGTCTACGCTAATTGGCTGGGCCGGCGACTGATTCATGGTAGGGAGCCGGGCTCTCGGGGACCCCCATGTCCCTCCCCCGCGCCTCCCGCCCAGGAATGGCTGCGTGAGGCTTTTAGATCCAGGATCCGTTCCAAGGGACCACTGCCCGGCATCCATCACGGCTGACAGATTGGGGCTCGGGGTGGGGGCAGGGACGCCGACACGTAGCTGCCATCGGATGCGACCGACCCCACCTGGCACCCCAGTCATGGAGCAGCTTCCGCGGGCATCCCGGGGCCTGGGCGGAGCCCTAGGGAGTGACACAGGGGACATCCAGGCAGGTGTGAGTGGTGAGGGGCGGCCTCCTAGAGGATGGGGGAGATGGGGTGCAGATGGAAAATGGGAAGAGCACTGGGGGCAGGAGGAGAGACTTTGGGAACAAGAGGATGGGGTTCAAAGAGAACAGAGATCTGTCCCACGGTGCTCTGAGCTTCATCTCAAGTGGTCCAGAACAAAAAAGATCTAAGGCGTTGTTTGAGAAATTGCTGTGTGACCTTTGGTAAGTCACTATCCAGCCTGAGCCCCCACATCCCAGAACCTTTAGTGGAGGAGGATCACCCCCAAGCACAGGCACTCTTGGGAACCTTCCTTTGGTAGCACCTTGGTCCAGGCACCCAAGACCTCCTGTACTGTCATTAATTCATTACACTCCACAACGACAAAAAATGTCCACCAGTGCCTCCCCTCCTGGGTCCAGGGATGGGTTGAGGCGCTGCTCCCTAGGCAGGACAACCCCCAACACACACACCCATTTTCCTCCAGTATCTCAGCACATAGAGAGATTTTCAAGTTCTCCAAGGCCCCTAATGTCTCCACCCCACATCTGGGCTGAGGCAGGGCAGGAGAGCACACACCCACCAGGCGGGAGGGGGAGGCATCTGTCCACCCTGATTGTCAGGAATAGGGCAGACTCTGGGAAGGGCAGGGCGGGACTGAGCAGGGCAGGGCAGCGTAGGGCTAGGGGTTGGAAGGGGCCTGGCTGAAGCTCAGGAAATACCTCCTGCTGGAATCCATGAATGAATACTGTCCTGCAGCCTCCGCAGAGGGAGGCCTGGGCTTGCAGCCGCATGGATGAATGGAGAATGTGGCCCGCAGCAGGCACCACCAGCCTCTCGGTGGCTCCAGCCAAAAGTCCAGGCGTCATCTCCACTCCTTCCTTTGACCCTCAGCCACATCCAGTTGTCAGCAAAGCCTGCTGGCTCTGATTCTAAACTAAACCTAGAATCAGGCTCTTCTCTCTGTGTCCACCGCCGCCAGCAGCTCTCAGCCAGACACTGCAACAGCCCGGGCCTGCTCTCTCTTCCCGGCCTCCATGCTGGCACCTGCAATCCATTCCCTGCACGGCAGCAGGAAGGATCTTTTAAAGACATAAATCAGATCTCGTCACTCTGCTACTCAAAACCCTCTCATGGCTTTCCATCACATTTAGTAGAAAATTCAACCTCCTTGCCTTACCCTCCAAAGCAGTATGCAATCTAGCCCCTGGTTTTCTTTCTGCCCCACCACTGGCGTCTCACCTCACTTACTCTGGCCTTCCTCTTCTGGCTCTAAATCTACCAAGCTCATTCACATTCAGAGATTTCAGCGTCATTCCCATTTCGGAACCCTTACACCTGCTGCTCTTTCTGCCCAGAATGCTTTTGCCACCCCCAAGTTCTGAACCTGGTTGGCTCCATCTTGGCCTTCAGGCATCAGCTTAAGTGTCACCACCTCAGAGAGGCCCTCCATGACTACACCATCTGTTGCAGCCCCCAGGCACTCTCTATCATACCAGCCTATTTTATTATCTTCACCCTTAAAATGATCTGATAAATTCTCATTTATTTGTTTAAAAATCTGCAGCCTTCCCTGCCCGGTCTTGTCTCCTGAGCTTTCTCTGTATAGCTGCTGCTTTGGGCGGTTGTCTGGATCTCTCCCAGCACTCTGAGGGTTGAACGAAGGACTCAAAAAGCAGGACTTGCCACCAGCTTTTCCTACTGGAATATTTTGCCGCTTCTGCTTTTGTTTTTGGAAAGTTTGTCTTCTCCATGCCCTCCCCTACAGCTGGACAGCTGGCCCTAACCCACGGCTGGCCCATCTCCTCCACAGTCTTCTTCTCTCCCACCCCGCATCTCACCCAATGCCTCCCCCAGGCAGGAAGCCTAGGGCCAGAGCTGGGGTGGGACCGTGGCTGTCAGAAGGTAGCCCCTCTCTGCTCAGGGTCTCGGTGGCTTTGTAAGAGGTCAGGTGGCTTGTGGGCTCTGAAGCTGCCAGGGAGGGGCACCCCTCAGTGTCCAGGAGTCTAGCACTCCCCACGTCTCCATGCCCATCCTCTGCCCCTGGGGAGGAGGAGGGAGAAGAGCTGTGTCAGGAGACAGGATCCCACCCAGGAGGGGGTGGTCACTCCCTGCAGGGCTGCTGGGCCAGGAAGTCCCTCTAACCTCACCTCCACCCACTCTGCTGCAATTGAGCTCTCGGGTGACCTGAGTGACCCTAATCCTCCCATAGGATTTATTTCCTTTCCTCCAGCCCCACCACAGAGGAAACTGGGGGTCAGGGGTCAGGAGAGAAGAGGCCAAGTTCACGTCCTTGGTGTGTAGAGGCCAGGGCCAACAGGAAGAGGCGCTGCTGTATAACTGGCAGTAGAGCCAGACTGGAGGAACAGATCTTCACTTTCTGGAAGGAAAACTGAGGCGTGGAGGGCTGGTTCCACCTGCCAAAGGCCACCTGGGGACCAGGTTCCTCCTGCCGCTCCTGCCTTCCCCCTTTCCTGGAGGGCTCCAACTGCCTTCAGCTGCCACCACAGACACTGTCTCCCACAGGGGGGCCCCTGAGATGTCTGACACTCCCTGTGCCTCTTCCTTTCTTTTCTCTCTCCCCTAAGAAGGGTTGGGATTCCTGAAAAAATGCGGTGACCTCTGACCCTGGTGGTGGTCACTGCTGGCTCTACCCAGTGCCCACACCTAGGGAAGGCTGCTTGTCTCTGTGGTGAACCCAGTAGGTGCTCTGAGGCAAGTGGTGTTTCTTCTCTGAGCCTCAGTTTCTCCATTTGCGCAGTGAGCCAAAGGGTCCCTCCCAGCTCTACAGCATTTGTTCTGAGAAGCCATCTAGCTGGGAGATGGAGGGGGGTCAATGTACACAAAAGGCGATGGGGAGTGCCCGCAGCGAGGAGTAGGGGTGGAGCCTGCAGTGCCGCGCTGAGATCTATCACCTTGGCCACACTGTGGTCCTTTGAATTTTATTTCTTTACTAACCTTCTTCTTCCCCATGCCTGACTCAGGTTAATTGGGAGAAAAAAAAACTGGAGAGGGGGCTATAGAAGAAAGGAGCAGAAGGTATGAGAGGATCCCAGTCACCTCCTATCCTGTTCCAGCCATCAGCCACTGACCATCTGTCCCCAACTCACTGTCAGCCAAGGAGGGAGGCGTGGCCCCACTCTAAGGGCTACCATTTGCTGAGGACACAGGCCTCATCTCTTAGGGAGCCTCACAGGGAGGCACAGGTCCTGCCCTCAGGCCTTTTTAAAAGCAGAGGCCTCCCTGGCCTAAGGTCACTCTTCCCCCAAATCTACTGATATCAAGACATGTAGACTGATCTCTCTGATAGTGGGGGAGAAACTTGGCAGCCACCCCAGCTCCTGGGGGCTCAGAGAGGGTGAAACCTGGGTCTGGGACCACCCTGTGAGTGAGTCACAAAGGTTGTGTGTTGGAGGGCGAGCCCACCCTTGGGGACACCAGAAAAGGGGCAAGAAACCCAACAGGTTGAATTTCTGAAAAATACACCAGGATCAAGTATATTTTCTCAGCCATCTTGAGTGCGGTTTTAAATGGAAAACACCAGCCACCAGGGCAGAAGCATGTTTAGATGAAGAGAGCCCCTCCCTCCCCCACCCGCCTGGAAGCTTTCTTTTTGCAAAGGCAAACATGTGATTATATTTATTTTGCAGGCCTGGGAGGCCCGATGGTTACCCCTCCCCTTCTCCCAGCTGGGGGAGCACAGAGCTGGGCTTTACCACCAGCAGTTTCTTCTTCCAGGAGGTTAGGGGTGGTGGAGAGCTGCTGGGCTCAGAGAGGAGGATCAGAGTTCCAGCCTCTGCTTTGGATGGCCTGGAGAAACTAAGTGAACTCAGTTTTCTCCATCTGTAAAGTGGAGGTGATTAGCTCTTCTCCTGTGGTCACCAGCCTGCAATAAGGTGGTCAATAAACCTGGCCTCCTGGAATTCGTTCTCTGTGATCCTTCCCACACTGCACAGGACTCATGTCTGTAACCCAGTAGAATCCTGCAGAAACAACCATGTGAGATGTCGTAAAGGATATGGCTTTCTCCTTGTTCTCTCCTTGATAACTTGCTTTCCGGGAAACCAGCTGCTATGTTGTAAGGACACGTGAGCAGTCCTATGGGGAGGCCCATGTGCTGAGGAACTGAAACCTCCAACCAACAGCCAGCCGGGCGAGTGAGCCATCTTTGAAGTGGCTCCTCCACCCCCGTCAAGCCTTCAGATGACTGCAGCCCCAGGTAACACCTGACTGCCACTTCTCCAGAGGCCTCTAGCCAGAACAACCCAATTAAGCTGTTCCCAGATTCCTAACCCACAGAAACCATGTGAGTTAATAAATGGTTGTCATTGGTTTAGGTCTCTAAATTTTGGGGGTAATCTGTTATGCAGCAATAGATAACTAGTACACTCCAACAGTCCCTAATCCTTCTGGCCTGGACCATGCCAGCAGCTGCTCCCTTATCTATGGGCCTTGGGTCCCTCTCTATCCCATCTGTGCCACCCACTACATGCCAGAACCAGCCTTCTTTACCTTTTGTCATCTGCTGGTGTTTCCCAAACTTGTCTGAGCTTAACAATCATGGGAAAACCTTGTTAAAAATCTATAATCCCTCTAAAGGGTCTGAGTCACCCAGCAAATTCAATAATCCAACAACTCTGGAAAACTCTAACCTATGTAGAAGCTTCTTACGTAATAGTTATTCAATAAATTTTTTCCCCAAAAGCTCCATTTTCACCCTTATCTTCTTAAAGGATGCCACATAATGAAGACACATGCCACACACCAGAAGGTGCTAAGCATTAGCCTATTAATTCTCACTGCTGGTTAGGTGTAGTGGAGCACACCTGTAGTCTCAGCACTTTGGGAGGCCAAGGCAGGAGGATTGCTTGAGCTCAAAAGTTCAAGACCACCTGGGCCACATGGCAAAACCCCTTCTCTATCAAAAAAATACAAAAATAATTAGCCAGGCATGGTGGCAGGTGCCTGTAGTCCCGGCTAATCAGGAGGCTGAGGTGAGAGGATCACTTGAGACTGGGAGGTCAAGGCTGCAGTGATCAGCGATCATGGCACTGGGCAACAGAGGGAGACCCTGTATTAGTCTCACATTGCTATAAAAAACTATCTGAGACTGGGTAAATTATGAAGAAAAGAGGTTCAATTGACTCACAGTTCCACAGGCTGCACAGGAGGCATAGCCGGGGAGGCCTCAGGAAACTTACAATCATGGCAGAGGGCGAAGGGGTAGCAAGCACATCTTCACATGGCAGCAGGAGAGAGAGAGGTGGGGAGGTGCTACACTTTTTTAAACAAGCAGATCTTGGGAGAACTCTGCTACAAGACAACGCGAGGAGAATGGTGCTAAACCATTAGAAACCACCCCCATGATCCAGTCACCTCCCACCAGGCCCCACCTCCAACATTGGAATTACAGTGCAACTTGAGATTTGGGTGGGGATACAGAGCGAAACCATATCAGACCCTGTCCAAAAAAAAAAAAAATTCTCACTCCTCCTCTGAGGTGGTTTGTGCTAGAAAGCTGTGGAGCCAGGACTTGAAACCAGCTCATTTCCCCTCACAGACTACTCTTTTTTTTTTTTGAGGCAGAGTTTCACTCTTGTTGCCCAGGCTGGAGTGCAATGGCG